>QTSX02000896.1:0-168620 GCA_014839935.2 Entomophthora muscae
TTCAATATTTTTACTTTAAATTAATATAAAATTAAATATAAGTATGTAATTTTATTAACTTTGTTTTATTAAATTCAAATGACATATACTGTAAATTCAGAACCCAAACTTAAAAATGTGGGATTGTCAAATCCTTGGTCCAAATTTCAAATCACTTTTGCAGGATGGCCTTTTTTAATTAAATTGATTTTTTGAGGATTTATTTGAATATTTGAAAATGTGGGAACTCATAGACACTTAGCAAAGTTCAAGTTGAACTGCATATTTCCAATGGACAAAATGGATTAACTGGAATCAGATTTGAAGCATTCAAATCCACCAACCATTTTCATTAAGTTTACTATGTTTTTTTGGAATTGCAGGATTGTCAAATCCAAGAGCCAAATTTCAAATCACTTTTGAATGCCACTATTAAACTCAGATATTAATTGTGAGAACTGGAATCCAAATTGAATGTACAGTAAGAAACTAGGACAAATCAACCCAAATCAAGAAGCTCCACTCTGGATAAAATCAAATGAAAATTTCAATCTCAACAGCCATGTTTAGACATGAAATTAAGTGATTAAACTTTAAAATCATCCCAAACTGGAAAGTGATGCAATATTCTTCACTTCTAAATCACGGATATAGCAACCACAAAACCATATAATGACATATGGGCTATCCTCCTGATAACACAGAATTTTTTTAAAAGTTTTTTTAGCCCCCCCCGGCGTAGCCAGGGGCCAAACAAACTTACTTTTAAGGAAGGAAGAAAGGAGGGTGGGAAAGAAAAAACTTCAAAGTGAACCATCACCAGATTACTACACTATGTGTTAATGGATTGCTATTAAGGATGCTTGATTACAGGAGATTTTAGAAAATGCTAATAATAAAGTAGAATTATATATTACAATCTATTTTTATCATGTTGCCTTTTCTTTGGTGTGTTGATGGTTCATTTGCTATTGATAAGACACTTGCATTTAATTTGATAGTTTCACCTCCAGTTGCCTTGGCAATAGGAAATCAAGTTGCCTCTGCGACCACAGCTGGTCTTGGTGAGGCAACTTGATTTCCTATCACCAAGGCAACTGGAGGTGAAACTATCAAATTAAATGCAAGCACATTATCAACAGCAAATGAACCATCAACACATTAAAGAAAAGACAATATGATAAAAGTAGATTGTATTATATAATTCTATTTTATTATTAGCGTTTTCTAAAATCTACTGTAATCAAGCATCTAAATTTTAGCTGTCCTAAAATGGAATAGGGTGATTTTTGAGAATGCCTATGATTCCTAAAAGAATTAGCACAAATCCACTCTAGATCCTTTAGCATCCTTTTTGAGACACCCATAAATTATATTTATTTCAAAGTTCACCTCATTTTTGATTTGAAATTTGGTTCTTGGATTTGAAAAACCTGCAATTTCAGATTTGTTAATTTTTACATGATGTCTATGATTTGTTTGGCATACAGGAAATCTCAAATTGTACATATAGAATCCTACATTTCTGATTCATGTATCCCACATTTGTTTGCTGAGTTTTGTCTTTTGTTAGTTGAGTTATCTGCTCAAGAGATTCAAAATTTGCCAATTTAAAGAAATCAAAAAAGTCAAATTAAATGGTTAATTTTATTAAATATTTTAATTTTCACTCAGCTGAGTTGCCCACAAAAGTGATTCAAAATTTGGGACCAAGGATTTGACAATCCTGCATTTTTAAGTTTAGGTTCTGAATTTATAGTATGTATCTTAGATTGTTTTTTATTAGTTTCAAGATTTTGGGATATTGACTAATTAACAGATTCAACCAATTATTGCAGGCCAGCTGCCAATCACTCTTTGTAATGGTTTCAACAGAATGACACAGGCTGCAGGCTGCAGGATCAATGGATCAATGACCAAATCATATCCTGGCATATAACACATTCATGCATTGCAATTAATTAATGGAATATGCAATTACTGCTCATTAATTAATCCACCTCTACAATCACCTCAAACATGCTTCCCATAATAATTACTATTCTAAACTTTAATTATATCCTAGAACAAGGGCCATCATATGGTCCATCATCTGAAACACTTCTAGAAGAGTCCCAAATGGACTGGACTGTCAGGCCAAACACTCTAAGATAAAAAGACTTTGGGCCTATTG
Source organism: Entomophthora muscae (assembly GCA_014839935.2). Lineage (NCBI taxonomy): Eukaryota > Fungi > Entomophthoromycota > Entomophthoromycetes > Entomophthorales > Entomophthoraceae > Entomophthora > Entomophthora muscae. Next base: position 2,153 of record QTSX02000896.1, read on the forward strand.
TATTAGAGTAGCTCTGATTAAGTGAAACAATCATCTCCATGAACTAGTAGCCAACCACTAGCTAGCTAGCCCTGGAAGTGGCCCAGGTAGACAGAAAGAATACCAATCTATGGAAGATGCCAAGAAAGCTTCTGTCAAAACCACCCCAACAAGGATAGGCCTCCTGCTGTGTTGCCCTAATGCTACTTCAGTCTCTTTTAGTGCTATAAGCTAACTCAGATAAAACACGGGCAGGTGGGCTGTCTTAAAGCCAGTCCATTAGAATAAAAGACTGATCATTCTGTAATGACTTGTTGATTGATCCAAGTCCTATTTCCTTAATATAATCCTCTCTTAGGCTTTATTAGTAGAGCAAAAGATGATACTGCTGTCATACAGTATTAATTCCTATAGTAAAATATAGAGACAACAAACTATGAACTGTATCCAGAAGTAGGAAGAACTATCCCAAATCCTTTGGGCTTTGGGCCCAGTCAGACTTGCTACTGTTGCAACAGCAGGCTTGACCCGCCAGCAAGGTTCTGAGTAAGCGGGTTTGCAACCTGAAATCTGATTATCCAGCTACTTAAAGCCAAGTTAGGAAGTCAACTTGAATTCCCAAATCCAACAACATGAACAGAAGCTGATCCCCTACAGTGGATACCTTGTTTTAACGCTTGACTCATTATCAGGATCAAGCCACCCCTTTCACCATCCAACCATGTGATCAACATAATTATGCTCCTGTTATCCTTGATTCACAATGACTATATAATCACTATCTCTCAATAAAGATTATTATCTAGTTTCTAAATATTTTTCCCCTTGTAACTCTGCTAAAACAGCACAATTACAACATTGGTAGCACAGGTAGGTTTCCCATCCTACCTTATCTTGCAAAATTCCGCCTGTTACCTGTATTTGCTGCAGCCAACAAATCCTTGATAGAATCATGTCTGGCCTCCCACTAGATAGGACACTCTTTACGCCTGGTGCCAAGATACCTGATGGTTTTGTCCTTTACCAGAACACAAAGATCCTGCTTCCTGCCTTCAACGCCCTGTCAGCACAAGGGTTCTTCCAAACACCCACCACCATTCCTTGAGCAACTGATGAAAGCACCATGCCAGCCTACTAGCCCAGAGACTTCAAAGCGCTGCCTTGGAACCCTTTGTTGGAGCCAACAACAATAACGCTGCGGCATGAATCCAATTGGCCCAAAGCAAGCTGGCCCAAATGGAATGCCCACAGCAGTTCTGGATTGCAGAGATCTCCATCTGATTGACTCAAAATGCTGGTACCTGGTGTGACAAATTGCATGAAGAACACACCAGAAAGGATTGGGACACTTTCAAACAAGACTTCTTGGCAAGATTTGTGCTAAAGTACACCACACTCATGATCATATACCAGGTAAAGAACCCAAACCAAACAGGCACAGTGAAGGAGCTCACCCAAGCTTACAAGGAACTCCAACTATGTGCCCCCTCAGATATGGCCTTTGACACTCCAGCTACCCACCTCATGTACTATGAAACATTCAAGTCACATATAATAAGACACATAAACCTGGATCAAGTGACCAACTTGCAAAGCCTGTATTGCAAGGCAGAGAAAGCATAACAAACATCCAACTCTCTCCAAAAGGCGCAAACTGGAAAGAGAGAGCAACCCAAAGAGTCTCACTCAGCTGGGCGTTCCAATTGACTGCCTCCCAAAAGCAACGGCAACAATACAAACCACAAACCCGTAGGCTCAAATGGACATGGAAATGGAAGCAATAGCCAGTCACACTGTACCCATTTCCTTATCACTGCCACACAAGGCAATCAAGGTAAGGGAAAAGCCCAGGGAGAGCACTAAGCAAGCCAAACTCTCCTCGCACAACTCCTGACTTGCCCAACAATGATTACCAACCCAAGGATGTGGACCAATGTCCAATGATCCAAGTGCCCTCAGAGGACCCAGTACTTTACACCATTGTCAGACACCCCAATAAACTTACGTCCTATCATTTCTGCTTTTGCAGTTACACAGGCTCAGCACTCCTGGACTTAGGCGCAGATTGAACCCTAGTCAACAGCAGCTTTTTAGACAAGTTCAAGTTAGCCACTAATCCTTTGCGGATTAAAAACTTGGTTTTAGCTGATGAACATCACATTGCTGTGACACAGGAAACTGTCCCCTTCTCTGTCATGCTAGAGAACCTACACTCCACCATCCAGGGTCCTGTCATTGGCTTTCCAATGTTTGACATTGTACTGGGACTGGACTGGCTGCAAAAAAACAATCCCCATGTAGACTGGGCAACCTCAGTACTGACCATCAAGCAAGAAGGCATCAATCACCAGATCTACCCTGACTCTGTAGACCAGCTCCTGCATGACCACGTCTTTGTACACATCACAGAGACTCTGGAAAAAAGGAGAGCCTCAAGGTAGTTGACTGGGACTCCTGTCAGTGCAAGATCATACACTTCAAGGACCATCAGGATACCACCACACCTAAGAATTGCAAAATTGTAGCACACCATCCAGAAATCTTCAAAGAGGCTCTACCAGGGTTGCTGCCACAGAAACACATCCAGCACTCCATCCAACTCAAAGTAAATGTACCTAAGGCACAACTCATCTACTGTCTTACCCCAAACAAAGACAACACCCTACACACCTATCTCAAGGAGGCACTGGAAAAAGGACTTATCCGCCCCTCACAGTCCCCTTTAATGCTGCCATATTATTTGTGGCAAAGAAGGATGGCACCCTCCGCCTTATAACTGACTACCACGCCCTAAACAAAGTTACCATCAAGAAGTGTTATCCACTACCACTGATTGACAATCTCTTTGATGCCTTGGGAGGAGCCACAGTCTTCTCCAAGATTGATCTGACTGCAGGCTACAACTAAATTTGTATTAAGGAGGAAGACATCCCCAAAACAGCCTTCCACACTAAATATGGCTCATACAAATGTGTGGTGCTCAACGTTGGCATGACAAACACCCCATCCACCTTTGTGACCTTCATGAACAAAGTATTTGCGCCACACATAGGCAAGCATGCCCTAGTCTATCTGGACAACATTATTGTTTACAGCCCCTTGGTGGAACAGCACCACAAAGACCTTAAGGCAGTCTTTGCTACCCTGGCACAACACAAACTGTTGGCCAAGCCCTCCAAGTGCCAGTTCTTCTACAAGCAATTACCCTTCCTTGGACATATGGTCTCAAAAGATGGTATCAAACCTGACAGCCAGAAAATCCAGGCCATCTTCAAAATGTCTCCCCAAAGGACAAGTCAGAACTCCGCACATTTCTAGGGATGATTGCCTATGTGTAACAATTCATACCTGACTGTGGTGTCCTGACTGCGCCCCTGTCTGCCATAACTAGTGCCAAATCTAAGTTTGTATGGACCCCCCAATGTGACCTTTGTTTCAGACGTCTCAATGAGAAGCTCACAACAGCACCCATACTACAACACCCCAAATTCATTGGGGATTACCAAATGGAGACAGGCGCCTCTGATGCATCCATTGGGGGAGTACTAAAAATCAAAAACAATGATGGTGATTTCCTGCCTGTAGCCTACAAATCACGCAAACTGACAGACAGCAAGTGCCAATACCCTATACATGACAAGGAGTTGTTAGCAATTGTGCACTGCCTGGTCAAATGGTGTTATTACCTAGAACAACAGGAAGAATTCACGGCGTTGATCAAACCACAAGTTGCTTATATACTTCAAAACACAAGCAAACTTATCCTGTTGCCAAGCCCGCTGGATAGAACTTCTGGAGAGTTTCAACATGTTCATACAATATAATCCTGATCTGGAACTTGCTATGGACAACACACTCTTGCGCCTGTACATCAGAGCCACAAGGGGTGAGAATGGGCTTGACCCAGACTGGCCTCTCCTGTTACTTTGGATGAAGGACAAGGGTCCCCCTGGCACCATAGACATAATAAAATAAACAGTCATTAAGAATGAACACTTATTTGCAGACGTGTATGGGACCTTACATCAAAAAATGACCAACAGAACCACCATCTCTTATGTCCCCACACATCAGCAAGTTGACACAATCCTGAATTACTATAGAGACCCAGGACACACAAAAAGCTGTAATCTCTATGAATTCCTCAAACACAAAGCATGGTGGCTGACCCTATACCAGGATGTCCAGGAAGTCTTAGACCAATGCAAAGTATGTGATAAGTTTGCAAAAAGCAATACCCCACCTAAATCAGTACTACCTATTTTCTCACAACTACTCTTCAAGGTATGGGCCTTAGACATTGTGGGCCCCATGCCAGGAAAGCACAACAAAAAGAAATACATAATCACTACAATATACTTTTCCACTCAATGGCCAGTGGCATATGCAGTAAAAACACACACAGGCAATGATGTGTGGCAGTTTATAGGAAAAGAAATCATCAGCAAGTTTGGAAAGCCAGAACTCTTAACCAACAGAGGTAAAGAATTGACTTCTGAAGATACCAATTTATATCTCACCAAGAATGGGGTCCAACACACGGTGTCAACACCTTACCTTCCTCAGGCCAATGGACGCGTGGAGCAGCTGAATAATAGCCTTATGCAGGCCTTGGCCAAGCTCACTGCCAGGAAGACCTTAGGACTGTTATAAGTAGCTATTGACTGCATTACTTGTATGCCAGACCTGTGAAAAGATCCACCAGGAAAAGCCCCTTTGAGCTAGTTTATGGAATACAACCCAATATCATCCAAGCACTATCAGGATCCAAGCTGGAAATTCCCAGTAAAGTTCCACCCTACTTGGATCCCCAAGTCATACAGGCCAATAGCAACCAACTAGAAAGAGAAGAAAAACGTCTACAGAATACCTTTGTCCCCAGCTAAGACAGGCATGAGATTGGTGATGAATTCTGGGTAATAAATACCAATAAGAGTAAATTACAGCCAGAAAAGGTGGGCCCTGCCATCATCCTAAAGGTAGACAAAAACAACACTTACCTTGTGCAAGGACTCAGAAAATTCAAACAAGACAAAGTCCTCTACCATGATTGCCTAAGACCCTGCAAGGCAAGACAAAAACAATGCAAGACTGTCTTACCTGCCACCAAACAACAGTTAGTCCAGTATGGCGCCCAGGCTCCCAATAACCTCCCTGACAACTTGCCCCCAGAGGAGGCCAACCTTCAGTTGGGGGGGTGTTTCAACAGCAAGCTTTATCTGCCAGCAAGGTTCCAAGTAAGCAGGTTTGCACCCTGCAATCTGATTATCCAGCTACTTGAAGCCAAGTTAGGAAGTCAAATTGAATTCCCAAATCCAACAACATGAACAGAAGCTGATCCCCTACAGTGGATACCTTGTTTTAACGCTTGACTCATTATCAGGATCAAGCCACCCCCTTCACTATCCAACCATGTGATCAACACAATCATGTTCCTGTTATTCTTGATTCACAATGACTATATAATACTTATCTCTCAATAAAGAATATTATATAGTTTCCAAATATTTTCCCCCTTGTAACTCTGCTAAAACAGCACAGTTACAACACTACTTCTGCAGATAACAAAGTATTCCAGGCCGCAGGTTATGCCAAAGTCACAGGTTCTCTGTACTTTCCTAATATTAGAAGACTTAGGATATCATCTGCTGGACAATAAAATATCACAGTCCTCAGATTTTCTGACACCCTGCCTGCTTGTGGCAATTTTAGATTTAAATCTAATAATCAATCACAAGTGAGTGGTGGCAAGGGAAATTGAATCTGAGTGGGGTGCAGATGCCCCACACTTAATTTTCCCTAAAACTACTAGATAGTTTTCAAATCCCGACCTCCAAGAAGGTCATGTAACAGCTTACAGGACCATCATTGGTGATATCTGTAAGCTTAGTAAATATCAAGTACAAGGAGGCCACCTCATCAAGATGCACCCAAGAGCCTTAAGTAACAATCATTCTCAATAAAGTACCCTAGTAGTTTGATATTTTCCTTTCAAATAAATATCTTGCTTCATGATTCACTTATTTTAATATCTGCCCATCTAATTTTTAATAACAAGATTATTAGACTCTTCATTTTGACCACTGTAATACCATTAAAATCTTCCTTTTCCTGATTAAATTATCCCTGAAACTTGCAAAATTGAGTGTGAACCCATCTATGCAGCTGATTCTTTGACTTTGAGCCAAATTAAAGACTTTCTCTTGTACCTGTGCATTATAATCTGTTGTATCTTTCCATACCCCCTCTGTAAGGCTTATCACTTCAGAGTAAATACACACCATCTTCTTTTCTTTGGTACAGTAGTTTTCAAACCTGCTGAGATAAACATATAATATTCAGTTTAGAACACATGAACTCAGTCTAAAAACAAAATCAAAAATCAAGGAATTTATATTAAATTATGATAGATTTGGATCCACTTTAATTTTGTTTTTAGACTGAGTTCATGCGTTCTAAACTGAATAATATATGTTTATCTCAACAGGTTTGAAAATACTGTAATGTCATCCTTATTTAGGTGTATATTTCTCATTTGATTGACTACAATGAGCTCTCACTCTTCTTCACCATGACATTATAGATTGTATATCTTAATCAGGATGAACTGATAACATTATTATAAATTTATTGATTGATTTTTTGATATTTGATATTTTTGTTATACATTTCATTTGCTATAAAGGCTTCTTGGTGTATTGAATTTTATACTTTAGTGACTGGATTCATTTAGTTCTTAAAAACCATAGTAAACATAGCATCTTTTTTGTGACTGAAACTCATTTGTTCTAGTGCTTGGCATTTTTGTTGTTGAATAATCATCTTTTTGTTCTCAGTTTACATAATTCATTGTGTTTCTGAAGGGGCAGGAAGATATTCTGTCAATTTTTTTCTGTCAGCAGATTTTATGTCAAATTTGATTCAACTATTTTTTCTTTATATTTAAAATATTTAACTTTGCAACAATGAAAAAATCAAAGTTCAAAAAAAGAAAGTATACCCTATAAAAATTATTTTTTACAACTTTTAATGTTCTTATTTTATTTTATGGCAGTTAATTTAATTTAATTAGATTTTTATAAGGTAAAGATGAAAATTATGGCTCTTAAAGACAAAAAAATGAAATTAAAGCCAATTATACTTTTAAAGAATAGCTTTTATTAGTAAATAGAGTAACTTTATTTTTTGTTTTATTGTAAAGTTAAATATTTTAAATATGAAGAAAAAAATAGTTGAGTTAAACTAGACAAAAAATCTGTCAGTGGGAAAAAATTGACAGAATATCTTCCTGCCATGTTTCTGGACATTTTTGCCAAATAGCACACATTTACTGTGGAATTAGCCTCTATTTTTATCAAAAAGTTGAATTTTGTTATGTAACTAAACCAATTTTTTCTGAACTGAGCCATTTTTGTTTATCTCAGCAGGTTGTAAAACCACTGTATAAAACTAAATAGTTAAATTATTTAAATTCTGAATTAGATGATAAAAGTAGTTATAATTTAATATGTTTTTTAAATATATATATGACTTTTTAAATATTTATTTTCATTTTTCACTTAATTTCAGAACTATGGGTTTTAATATTAAAGGGTGCCATAAGTATGGTTTTAAAAATGAAAGGATGTCAGAAGTATGAGATCTATATTTTAAGACTGTTAGAAGTATAGTTTTTTGTTATAACAATGATATATTAGCAGAGTTATAAGGGGGAAATGTTTAGAAAGTAAATAATGTCTTTATTGGTTTATTAGAGATTATATAATTTGTGCAAATCTTTTAGGAGGAACAAGATACCTGCTGGTCAATGATCTGGATGGGTAGGGGGTGGCTTGATCCTACTAGTGAGTTAAGTGCTAAATCAAGCTTGTTCATGGGTCTTGGATTGTTGTTGGTTCAAGTTTTTCAGTTTGGCAATTTGATTTAACTTCTACTTTTGGCTACATGTGCTAGGATAGTCAATTTGAGAGCAAAGGGGTTGCTTGTGTGAAGCCTTGACAGGTGTATTAACCCTGCAGTTTTGACATTTTATGAATGAGGGTGTTAGAAGTGTGTGCCTGGGATTTCCCTCCTAAAGTTACATAATAAGAAAAATAGTGATCTTAATTGAATTTAGGGTTTGGGTTTGGTTTCAGAACCTACCTGGTTGATTAAACTGTTGTTATATTTTGAAGAAGGAGCCTTGAAGCCAATCACTGGCTGGGTTGCTCTTAAATATACCATAAAAGACTGCATTTTGATTTTGGTTGGCTGTTAACAAGTATATTAGAGCTTAATTAATGTTTTAAAAAAAGAGATTAAGAGTAAGAATTCATAGGTTTTTGCTCTGTCTTAGTTGTGTCTAATGCACAATTAATGAGTTGAAGCTTAAATTTAAGGTTTAAATAGTGTGATTTGTTAATGTATGCACCAAGTTTAAATAATTGTTGGAAGTAAGAGGTTCAGAAGTTAGTTCCTTTAATTTTTCATTGAATTTCATAATAGAATTTCCTTAATTTGAATCTGGTTTATAAATAAAAAATCTATATTTACAATATATAACTAATAAATATAATTTATTTTTGTATAATAATGTGTATCTGGGTTATATTTATTATGTATTTAATTTTTATAGAGGTTAACTTATTTTTTGGGGTTTTTTAAATGTTGGAATATGTTTTTTTATAGTAGGCTATATAAATTCCTAAATATGTTGGCTATTTATTAATAGTGTTGAAAATATGGGTTTATAAATGTGTACCTGATGCTTTTTACTAATAAATTCAAAAAAGCCTAAATTTTATTTGGTATTATTTACTATTAATATAAAAAGTGTATAAAGTAAAGGTTTATGAAACCAGTATAAGAAATTCTATATGTGTTGGAATAATAAATTTAAGCTAAATCCTTATTTTTATAAGAATATTTTTTATTCACTCTCAAAAAGCACTGAATTCTGACAACTTGTCAGAATTAACAGTGTCAGAAAAAAGTGTCAGAAATGAGGTGGCTACCCAAAATTGGTGCATGAGAGTTGAATCAAGTTGACTAGTGTTATAGTGTTAATGTGGAATTCAAACAAAAAGGTTAACACTAATTGATGGCTATAAAAGTGAGTTTGACTCACTTCAAATAAACATTCTTTATTCCTTACTTTTTGTTTTTGGGTTTTTGTAGTTCACCACTACATTAGGATTTGAAATGGCAGATTTGGACATGAACCTTTCTGAGAGAGTAGGGCTGCAGCAGATCTGAAATGATGGCTGTTTTATAAAAAAAAGCCATCTCTGACAGTTTTTTATTTTTAAATTTTGGATTCCCTAGGTAAGGGGAATCTGAAACCTGAAAATGTGACAGCTTAGATGCATTGATTACAGCAAATGCTGTAATTGGCACATTTTTAATCCACTACAGCCCTAGCTGGGAGTAGGGCTGCATCAGATTTCAGACAGGTGGCTTTTTTTCTAAAAAAGAGCCACCTGTCTGAAATTGTTTCATAAAAGAGCACATCTGGAATTTAAATTCACGGATTTTTTTTTAAAAAAATATTTTTTTGTCTTTCTAATTTAAAGAATTAAAAAAAATTTGAATTCTAAATTTTATTTTTTTCAAAAATAATTTTTTATTTTAAATATATATTAAAAATCCTCTCAATTCTGGAAAGCAAAAAGCCTTCCAATACCTTCTTTTTTTTGCAAATTTTGGATTCCCCTACACTAGGGGAATCCAAAAGAAGTAGACAGGGAAGGGACAACGGGACAATTACGGCAAATGCCATCTTCTATACCCTGCCAAGTCCCTGGTGAAGCTTTTTTATATGTTTTTGGCTGGAAAAACTTACCTTTTTTTAAGTCCAATGCAGGACAATGACACTATTGGTTGTGCCTAACAGATGGGTTGGTTTTGATGGGTGATGCTGCTGCAGGAGGATTGTTGGACACTTTGCAGTGTCTTGCGGCATCCCTACCTGCGGCAGTTAAAATTAAAGTAGAATATATACAGACTGGATGTAAACTGATCCGGTTCAATATTAAAGTAGACATTAAAATTTCTATTTAAAAACTTACTGATAACCATTGGAGCTAGAAATGACATCATGAGCAATGATTGGTCAATCCCATCTATTTCTCTGCCAAGAAGATAAGATTAGCATCAACTAAGCAAGGTAAGCCTTAACTAAACAAAGTACTAACTTTTTCACTTTAAACTTATAGATTAACTTCAAAAACAAAGGTAAGCTTCAGAATATACACATAATACTAACTGTTTTAAGAATATATGATCAAGAACATTCAAGGTAAGCTTAGTTTTAAAAATTTGAAGCTAACTTTGCTTTTTAAAGGTAATAATTCTAAAAAAACTAATCCAATTCAAGATTCAATTTGATTCTGCATTTCAGGTAAGCTTTTCCTTAAAAATACTAACCTTCTTCAAATCCTTTTAGATGAGCTTGATCTACAGCAGATCTTGGGGTGGGTAAGTCATTTTTTTATAAATTTACTAACCTAAATTTAAAAAGCTAAGATTTTTGCCCTGACTTTAAACATGAGAATAGTAAGCAAAGTTTTAATCACTAATATTTTTCAATCAAGCTGCATTTCAGGTAATCCCTTTCTTAAAAATACTAACCTTAGTTTCCTTTTAGATAGACTTAGTCTACAACAGATTGTGAGGTTGGTAAGTTTTTTTTCACTAAATTACCAGCCTAGAGTTAAAAACCCAGACTTTTGCCCACAAGCAGATCTTGATTTAGGTAAGCCATTTTTTTCTAAAATTACTAAACTTGATTAGGGACTCCCAGCTTTTTATCATAAAGCCAATCTTGGGCCAGGTAAGCTTTTTGATAACTTACTAACCTTTTTAAAAAAAAACCACAAACTTTACCCCTGTAGTAGATCTTGGGGTTGGTAAGTCATCTTTTCCAAATATAATAACCTTAATTTAAAGCCCCAGATTTCTGCCTACAGCAGATCCTGGCTTGGGTAAGTGTTTTTATAGTAAACAGATATTTTTCCAAAAAAACTGTTTCTCCAATTTAGTTTTTTGATCCAATTAGCTCTTTTTTACCCAAATTCAAATTTTTACTATTAAGGGAATCTCTTTGACTTCCTTTAAACTTTTATTATCTATATCTTTGAATATCAAGTTATGTTTTATTTTATATGATCAATAAATATTAAAAAGTATATTTTAATGTTACTTAGTTTTAAGTTCTCAGCCAAGCAATTATAATTTGCTTATTAAACTTTTAATTAATCATCATGTTTTAATGGTTAAAGAAAGTTTTTCCTAACTGTGATAAAAAAGTCCTGTCTCTCCTTAAAATCTTTTTCACCCAAATAGAACTTTTATAATAATATTACTTACCCCCATCTGCAAAACTCCAGAACCACATAAACTAATTAATATATTGGTGCAATACGTCAATTCAAATGACGCTATCTCAAAAACGCCATCTAGAAAGACGCCATCTTAAAAACGCCATCTCAGATTTATGGCTAAACCGCGCCAGATAACTTAAAATATTGATAAAAGCCCAAAAAACATTTCAAAAACTATAAAAAAACATTTGACTAGACTCAAAATCATCCAAGGATTTCAAATCTGCAATAAAAATATGGGGTCAGCTAATACCAACTATAGTGCGCAAAGCTCCAAAGTCAACACATCCTAAAACGGTGCTATTTTTGTATTAAATTTTAACACTATATTAAACATGTATATACATATTAAAAGTTAAAATCAAATATTTGAAAGAAAGAAGTTTATTGTTAAAAAAAGTGGATTATAAATTGGATCCAAGGGCCGTGGCAATGTCTTTGAGATGGGTAAGGCGGCCCTCTCTAGTGTAATAGGCCAAAGCCGCTTTTGTAACACTTGCAAACTTGACCTGCTGGCCAGCATGCTTGGCTATAAAAGCTTTGCCTTTGACGGCCTGGGAATATAGCTGATCCCTGTGCGCATGCTGAACCTTCAGCTTGTTGATGATCATATTAAACATAGGCTTTTTTGCCTTAACCAGGCGGGAAAATTGATTATGCCAACCTTCAAGTGAGGAGGTGGTCTTAGTTACGCCGGCTTTGACCTGCTTATAGCAGTTCCAGTTAATTGAGTTGCCGCCCTTGCAGATGCAGCAATGTCCCTGGAATACACCTACCCACTGGTGCTCAAAATACTGTATGAAAGGAGCAAAGGCTTCTTGGTTCCCAAGAATGTAATTGTTGTTGAGAAGCTTGTCGTAAAAAAGGTTAACCTCTTCCTTTCTGACCATGGCCAGAGCAGCAAAGCAATTGAATATCTTTCTGGCCTCCTTTGTACCATCTTTGTATACCAGCTTATTGAGGGCTGGGTTTTTCATCAGGTTCTTGCGCAGAGCCTGGCGGTAGTGAAAGAAGCAGCCTTGGGGCCTGCTCCTAAATACCTTGATAAAAGTGTTGGCCTGTGCAGCCTCAAAGTCAACCATCAACGTGGTATGGTAAGGAAGGGACTCTGGCGCCTTTCTGGTTATGGCCTGTTGCTCTTGGGTAGCCTCTGGGCTGACCTTCTTCTTCTTGCGGCCCCTTTTCTCAGTTGGCTCTTCTTCAAGCGTAGGCAAGATGGCATCCAGTTTTTGCTTGAGTATATTCAAGGCGTGAATGTAAGTCTCTTCCCTTTTATTAGGGAGAAAGAAGAAGACAAAGGGGATGGTATGTTCATTGACCTGACCATGGATGGCCCAAAGCTGATAAAATAGCTTTGGACAAGAGGCAAAAGTCCCATCAGCAAACCAGGTATCACACTTTAAAAGGCGTACAAGATCCTCTTGTGTTGAAAAGCACAAAATACGGTTTGGTGAACCTTGCCTGTTGTTGTGTAGCAGAAAGGGCTTTCCAAGCATGGTAGTCTTCTGGACTTCCAAAAGTACAAGCTCATCAATACTTCTAGCGCTGACGCCAATATTGGCATCAATTGACCGTTGATCAGTCACATACCGTTGGAGTCTGGTCTTTTCCCCAACCTCCTCTCTCTGATCCTTATTCAGGTAAAGGAGAGCATGAGTTACCAGCTCAGTTGAAGTCAAGTCCTTGTTGAAAGGAATGGCTTGGCAAAGGTACCAGCGCATAAGATAGTAGAGAATCATATCAGAGCCCAAACAGTCATGCTCAATGGTGAGCTCCTTGACTTGGGTAAACCCAATTGTAGTTAATTGCGCGGGGCAGCCTGGACTATCACATTTGTAGTGATGGTTTGCCATATTTTTTCTCTGGTCATTGCATATGAAAAGGAAGCCGTCCTTGACAAAGCCAGCACCCCCTTCTTGGTCATAATGGGAAACAAGTCAGGGAAAACAGCTGGAACTATAAATTGCCCGTTGACGTTGCAGATATTGGCAACTGCATGTAGGTCCCACTCTAGGATAGGCTCCTCCTCTGAGGCTGCAAAACCATGGTCACCAGAGTTGTTTTTGGAGACTCTTTCATTCTCATCTTCATCATTGGAGTGGACGTGCTCCTCCTGGAGATCAGAGGGGGAGTAGACAAAGGGAGAGTGGGGAGGGGTGGGGCTATCAGCCTCAGGCTTGGGCTCAGGGGAAGGTGTGGGGGTCTTGGCAGGCGTTTTTTCTTTAGGAGTCTGCTTGGAGAGGGTAGCCTTGGTCTTTCTTGCCTGAGCGGGAGCAGCCGTGCTCTTGGGAGCCTTGGGGGTAGCGTTGGTGGTAGGCTTGGGAGGCATCTAAGAGTGAATTTGCGTCAGAAAAGTTCAAATTTTGGGACAATTTTTAAAGAGAAAAATGAGAATGTGTTAAATATAAAAGTAGTCAATATTTTTACATGGAATTGTAGAGAAACTCTCAAATTATATACCATCAAAATTATTATGTTTTGTATTATGTAAAAATTAAAAATTTATTAGTAGCGCAAGTATGCAAAACTGTGAGTTTTGACTGAAAACTTGCAAGTGAAATGGCGTTTTCAAGATGACGTAATTGAGATGCTGTAGCTCAAAAATATAGTGTTTTTGACCATTTTTTATATTAAATTAACAAATTTCTGGTGGAGCTACCTCAACCGGGCCAAAGAGTAAAACTTGAATATTTTTAAAACTAGCTTATACAACTGGGGTTAAAAAGTACCCAGTTGTTTAGAGGAGATCAAAAAATACATATATGCAAAGTTTCAGACGGTTTCTTACATTTTTTATTTAATTGAGATTTGGCGCTGAACTGTACTTTGGTAAAAGTGGAAACAGTCAATTTGTGATGGCGTGCTCTTTATAGCGTAGCCTTGCGTCATATGTAATTACCCCTTATTTCCCCTATCCATTGTGCGTATCAAATCTATTGGGTGATATGAAACCCAGTGGAATTTGTAATGGGTACATTTTGCACAATGGAAATACCCTCATTACTAAATAAAATCACTAGTAAAACATTGTATTATTGAAACCCAAATAGCAAAGTTCATACTATGATAAGGAATAAGGCTAGCATATTAAACGTGGATTTTTGAATGGCTGTATTATAGTGGGTAGTAGTATATAAGTGGTGCTAATTTAGGTTGATTTATTATATGGAGTCTTAAATTAATACCATACTTTATTCCCAATTAAAAAGGGAAAAGCTTGGATTTATCACATAAAAGTATGATTGTATAGACAAACAAAATCAAAGAACACACAGCCGCGCCATTTTAATTAAAGCTTAGGCGCCGCAGCGCCAACTGAAAATTATCTCAGGCGCTGCTTTGCAAATATTTTTGTTGCCGCGGCGCTGCTTTTCAGTGGGTTGGATTTTGTCTTTACAATTATAAATCTACTACCAATCCAAAATATCTTTTTTCGATTATCCTATTGAGACTAGTGCTTAGAAATATGATTAATAATTAGATTAACATTTTGGGGATTCAAAAATAGCGCTGCGGCGGCGCTTGATGTAAAAGTAAAGCGGCGCCATGGCATCTAAAATATTTGCAAGGCGGCGCTGCGGCGCCTGGAGCTTTTTTTGGGTGGTGTGGTGGCGCTTTATGTATGATAGAGACAGCGCAGCGGCGCATGTCATTGGGTATTCTGCAGTAATGATCCAAAATCTACTGCCAATTGAATATATATAAATTTTATATTATAAATTTATGACAATGAGGTTGCAGTAATTCTATTCTGTGAGCTCTGTCATGATTGGCATCATTGATTTTATACTGCTAATTTATGGAGTTGGCTGCTGTAATCCTAATCCGTGAGCTCTGTCATAATTGGCATCATTGCTTGGTCAAAATTTCCAACATATCCCCCCACTTGACCAAACACTACTTTCTTTCTTTCCAAGATGAACTCAACCAACACCAACAACAACAGCAACACCAACATGCGCCAAGCCTACAACAAAATGATGGCTTCAATGGACAAAGCAGAGCGGCGCACTTTTTGAAAAATGCCGCGCTCAGTTTGTATTGCTTTCTTGAATTGACTTTGGGCCAGTGACTCCCAGTTTTGCAAACAGGACTGCGCAACCACTGTGGCAGCCCTCTGAGCGTAGTACTGCGCCAAACTCTAGTGCCTGGGGATTTCCCTGATGAGGACTCCATGTTTGAGGAGCCTCTTCCTGTCAGCAGTGCGCCCCCCAGTGGCAATCCTTCTGGTGCTCAGCACCCCTTTCCTCAACGCCTTCCTTCCACTGGCGCGCCTCCCCCTACCCCATCTGCAATGCTCTGCGCCCGCCGCAACTCCAACAATGTGGTGGTGGACTACCCCAACCTTCTTAGCAAGTTTGGGATCTGCCACCACAAGGAGACAATGTACAGCTTTGTACAGGCTCTGCATTCTGACAAAGATGCAATGACCCCAATTTGGGCAGGGGAGTTATACCACGGCCGGTACAATGCCTCCTGTTTGGCTGCTGAGGTGCGTCTAGGGCTGCAGTCAGCTACCCTGGCCCCCAGTGAGATTTCTGCGCAACATGCTCATACCATTGCTGTCTGCAATGAGTATATTGACAAGGTGGCTTAGGTTTGGGCTCTTGAGCTTGCAGCAGATCCCAGCTTCCACCAGACCTTGGACTTGCCTGTCCAAGCCAACACCAACTGTTGCTTCTCCGCCACGTTCAAGGCGTATCTCCAAGCCATTACCACTGGCAATGCTTCCCTTTACCTTCCTTTGGCTGCCGCAACTTGCCACTTTATGTGGTATCCTCCCAAAAGTTGCCAGCCTGGCCAGCCTGGGTACACTGGTTGTTGCTTGGAGCATTACCGCTCCCTGGCTTACCAACTCCGCGTCCCCCTACCCCTATCATATTCCTACATGGAAGATGTGTTGATGGACTGCTTCACCATAGGTGCTGCGTTCTCTGCTTGTGGTGGCTGGGGTTGGTTGGTGCCAGTCAGTCAAATCCGCCTTCCCCTTTGCAACTGGTTGTCAATGTCCCGCAACTCCCAGTTGGCCTGGGCCCAAATGCTGGTGATCCTGGCTCACGTGCGCCAGCGCCTGGACAACAACTGCTACATGATGCCCACCCATGAGCGCCCAGTGATTACTATCCAGCGCACCGCCAAGCATCCCCGCCCCGCCAACTGTCAGTCCTCTCCTCCTGCCACGTCTTCTGCTCAGCAGCGTGGAGGCGCCCGCAACACAAGGGACTAATCCCACACAGCCTGCCTTTTATTGCAATAAACTTGCTTTGCCTATCCTCTTTTTTATTGTTTCTATTATTTTTTAGTTCTTATTTTTTATTATATTAAGTTTTTAATTATTGTAGTTATCTTCTAAATTTAGTGCTTATGGAAATATTGTTGATTAGTGGAGTTTTTATGTTGGGGATTGAAATCTTGCGCCGCCGCGGCACTAAATTTAAAAGTAAGACGCCGCTGCGGCATAAAAGATGTTTGCAAGGCGGCGCGGCGGCGCCCAAGACTATCCCAAGTTGGCGCTGGGCGCTTTTATTTGTTTAAGGCGGCGCGGCGTTTAAAGCTGGGTAGTTTTGCAGTTGAATTTACAAAGTTTTGGTAACCTTATTTTGATAACAGACTTTTTATTTTGATTTGAGATAGCGTTTTTGTGGTGCAGTTTTTTGTGATGGCGTATTTTAGGGTATTTATTAAGTGTTTTTATAATTAAAAAATCTTATTTGGATAACACTCTTTTTATTTTGATTTGAGATGGCGTTTCTGTGATGCAGTTTTTTGAGATGCTGTATTAGAAACCAATATGTAAAAAATAACTATTTAATAATTTTTATTAAGTTTTTTTTTAATTTTGCTGATGTAAATCCTGACGCCATCTCAAAAATTTTTTGAGATGGCGTCTTTTGATCTGGCGTTTTTGAATTGACGTATTGCACCAATATGTCATATATAATAGCTACTATAGATTGTTTAACTTTCTTCTGCTCATAAGATAGAGGGATTCTCTTTTAAAAACACTATAATTAATTAATTTTCTGAGATACTGTAAATTCAGAACCTGAACGTAAAAATGCAGGATTGTCAAATACCTGGTCCAAATTTCAAATCACTTTTGCAAGATGGCCTTTTTTAATTAAATTGAATTCTTTGTAATTTTTTGAACATTTGAAAATGCGGGAACTCATAAACACTTTGCAAAGCTCAAGTCAAACTGCATATTTTTAATGGACAAAATGAATTAACTGGAATCAGATTTGAAGCGTTCAAATCCATCAACCATTTTCATTAATTTTACTATGTTTTTTGAAATTGCGGTATTGTCAAATCCAAGAACCAAATTTCAAATCACTTTTGAACGCCACTAGTAAACCCATATATTAATTGCAGGAACTGGAATCCAAATTTAATGTACAGTAAGCACACTAGGAAACACCAACCTAAATCAAGAAGCTCCACCACAACTAAAATCAAACTAAAAATTCAATCTCAATAACCATGTTAAGACAAAAAAGTGATTAAACTTTAAAATCATCCAAAACTGGAAAGGATACAATATTATACACTTCAAATTGCAGATATAGAAATTATGTTACTATTCAAAGCTAACTCAAGAGAAAATAACTACCCACAACTAAACTAATAAATCTAAATAAATACATATTTAATCTAAAATATATATTTTATTTTATTTTTATGGACCATCAATTGCATTCCCAACCTGCTCCTGCACCAGCCCGCGGGGCAGCCTATCCAGAAGGGTGTCCCAGAGGGTCCAAGAACAGACCCAGAACCCAAATTGAGGGGAGTCATGCCAATACACAGGCCTCCCAAGGTGTCAGCGCCAGCCAACCACCTCCTGCATCCCAAGACCAATCAACCAGCCTGAATCCCAGACAGAAGCCACTCTCAAGGCCTGCCACAAAAGTCTCCTACACCAGGGTCACCAGAAACACTGAGGTTACTTACACCTCCACTGTGTACCCAGTTGTCACCTGACCCCGCACTCTTGACCCAAGAGTTACTACTTCCTGCCCCCGCATTTTTGATACCACCTACAAGCCATTGGTCACAACTGAGGAGCCATCTGTGCCTGTGTCTTATGCCATCATTGACGGCGCCACTATAAGCAAGCGTGATCCCACCTTCTACATGAAGGTCCCCATCTCCTGTGTTGAGCCTGGTAGCCAGGATACCGTGGTACCTGCCAAGGGCCGGCGTCGGTTGACAGATAGTGAGCATGAAGCTCTCCTCAACTGCTTGAACAGGGGAATGGTGGTTTGGGATATTGTTCCAATTTGGTGTCACCACCAGATACATTGCCAACATCAACAACAAGTATGGCAATACTGGGCAAATTGCCAAATCCACCAAGGCAAAAAGACAGCCCAAACTCCTTCAGCCTATTCACATTGATGCAATCAAGCAGTGGGTACCCAAGGATTGGCACCTGGACACACTTGCTGTCCAATTAATGCTTGCCACAAAGTTTGGGCTATCTGTTTCCAAAACCCTTGTATACAAAACAATGGTCAATTCGGGCTTCTCCTGGAAAGTACTGGGAATTTTGCCGTATAATAGGAACAGTGAAAAGACCATTGAGGATCAACACATTTATGCCAAGACATATCTGGCACTAAAGAAGACTGGGAATCTCCAGTTCTTCTATATCAACAAATTGTCGTTTTCCTCCTCACTCAGGTCTAGGCATGGGTGGGTTAAGAAGAGGTCCAAGGACAGCGTGCCCATTATGCAGCTGTCCGTTCCCAGACCTATTCAATGGTTGCGCTTCTTGGTCCTTGTGGGTTTGACCAGTACCAAATGATTAAGGGCTCCCATAAAAGCAGAACATTTCTTGATTTTCTCCAAGCTGTCAAGGAGTACCATCAGATAAATTACAGCAGCACAACCAATGTTGTTATGCTTGATAATGCTGGGCTCCACAAAGTGGATCTGGTTGTGTCTGAGTTCCCCCCCCATCAACAAAAACAGCCACACCTCCAGCCACCGACTTACCAATTGTCCAATGAGACTTCTCTTCCTCCTGCCATATTCCCCATTCCTGAATCCAATTGAGGAGGTGTTTGGTTGGATCAAGAATAAGGTGAAACAAGGCCTTCCTCGGGACACTGAGGATCTCTTCAACATTCTCAAGATCAGCCAATTTGCAATGCCACCCAATGTGGTGGCGGCTTTCTATGAGCACTTGGAATCCTTACTCCCTAAAGCCCTGGCCTCTGAGCCAATCAGATAAATGGGCGCTCCAGGTTTTATTTATTTTTATTTTTATTTAGTTTGTTTTTATTAGGGCTCAAAAATTATTGTTTATATATAATAATGTGAGGTTTGATTGTATTATAGACATATAAGAATACATAGAAAAGGTAAGTAAAATTAAGTATACTAGCCAAGGTGGATATATTTTTATTATAATGCACTGAATATTATATTCACTGTTGTGCTAATAAATAAATAAATTAAAAAAGATAGAAATAGATTAATTTTATTTAAACAATTGTGAATCCTTGTCAGTACTTTGGCTTTTCTAAGTCACAAATTGGACCTTGCAGGTCATCATCTGATCCTTGTTATTTCAGTGCCACTATAACCACACAACACAGAAACTAATGATTTTCATATATTACTTACTAATTAGTACTTAGGACGCAGGTCAAGCATATTTAATATGTTTATCAAATCATATTACAAGGGAAAGGTAATTTGAGTCCTAAACAATTGTTTGTTTAGAATATAAGTGGAGCGGGCCGCATGATGTGGATAAATTCAATTCTCATTGTTTGTTTATGTAATAAATAAACCTGTACTTGACACACTGGTAAATAAACAAATTTATAAATCATATTTTATTATTACACATGTTCACTTTAATAAACTGTCCCTTTATTATTATTAACTTATTTATATATTACTATTATAATTAAAAAATTAAAAGTAAAATATTAAAATTAAAATTAAAATATTAAAAGTAAAATTATAATTATAATTATAAATCTTAAAATTTAAATATTAAAGTTTAAATATTCAAAATTTAACTATTTTTATTAAATTGTGATTTATTCAATATTGAAATATTTGATATTAAAAATTTAAGTATTATGATATGTATTATTAAAAATTTAATATTAATTTTTAGATACCAAAATTTTAATATTTAAATATGTAATATTAAAATTCTTATAGTGAAATTTTAATTTTACATAGTTCAATATTAAAATTTTAGTATTAAAATATAAAAATTTAAAAAAATATTTAATTTGCAAGGGGAAAATATTTATTGGGGGGATGTTGATTGCAAAGGGAATGCAATTATTCCGGGGAATTATACCCCAAAATTAAATTTTCAGCTAATGCGTCTAATTGGATCCACATACTCTTCTGCATGTGGTGGACAACCCTGGATGCAATTGCTAGAGGGGTGGCGCCCTGTACCCCGGTGGTTGTTGATTGTTTGATAAAAGGAATGCGGGTGAGTGAATCAACTAGTAGGTTTTTTTCAGGGGGCACATAGTACCTGTATAATGTTGCCAATGCAAATGAGTCATACAGGACGTGCTCAACTGTCCTATATCCCCGCGGTGTCTTCTGGCGGTTGAGGGCTACGCAGCAAATATCCATTTGAATAGGTACATCCTCCAACTTTTTGATGTTGGTTTTTAATATGCAGTGGAGGAGGATTCCCAGGTATACCGCAATGTGCATTCTTTGCAAGGTATACTTTTCCGAGAACATGCATAATTTTTTGAATGTTTGAACTAACCTATTGATATAGGATGTTTGGTTGAACTTGAAGAGGGTTCTGGGGGCACCCAACTTGAATCAGCCCCCCAGGCCTCAGCAAACAATATTAATAAAGGCTTAAAATTATTCACAAGGACTGCATCCCCAACTTTATTTGACAGTGCCTTAAAAGCTTCATTAAAAATAGCAGTTTTCAAATATTCATTTCCAATTTGAAAGTCAGTTTTTATTAAATTCTTTTCATATTTGTTGATGTTTGTGAAGGGGAATCTTTGAATGCTTTTGTATATGTATTCATCAAAGTTTAATTTGATATCCCCACAAATTTCATTCATTTCTTTGAAGTTGATACTTGATCCTATTTTGTATGCTTCCCTCAACCACGGTGAGCACCCTGCAGGTGGTAAATATTCCCTATTTTTAGCTTCACTACTTGAAAAATTAAACATATTTTGTTGAATTTTTTTTATTTATTTGTTTGTTTTACAAGGGCTACCAGTGACTGGTAACCCCCATAAAACCAACTTGGCGTATAAGCTGCCACTTCTGCAACCTCATCCCCATTCCTGGTGATGACTAAAATAAATATAAGTAAAACATAAAAAGACAAACATAAGGATTCTGGAAAAATCTCAAAACCAGAAAACTGCATTTTTAAATGCAGATTTAAAAACTAAGTTGGATAACAGAACTATTAATTTAATTGAGCCAAAAACACATTTGAAATTGATAAACAAATGTGTTTTAAGCAAAAACAAGCACAGAAGCAAAAACAAGTGTAAAAACCCAGAACAATATATAAATTCCACTTTAAAACTGGAAATTAAGGCTTCAAACAACCATTCTGACAAATGTAACAAATCAGCATTTAATTTTGGCTCCAAAAACCATAGTACAGCCAATCAATCACAAATTAAATGTGTAAACTGCCCAATCCAGACCTTCAGGGACCTAGAAGGCCAATCAAACCCAGAGGACTACCCAAGCCACTAAAATACTGTACATCCAGCTCCAGATACTATCCCCAACCTAAGTGAGGTACAATACTGCAATACAATATTCCAACCTGCCTCTTTTTGCATTGCAGCCTGCAGCCTGCAGCTTGCTGCTGGCCTGCAAGGCAATATTTCTACCCCACACTTGCAGGTTAGCCTGGTAAACTCTATGATCCATTATCCAAATTATTTCAGTATTTAAACTGAACATTTTTCCTTGAGCTAAGTGCTCCAACAATTTCTTATTTCCTATCAACCCAATAAATCTATATTCTCAATTCTAAACACTTGATTAGTAGATTCTAAAGGTTCCCCCCCAACAACATGAAGTTCATCTTCCTTGTATGGACTTTTTGTGTGTTAATCAATTATGGGCAAGCAAATGTTAACTTCAAAAACCCTGAACCAACTCCTATTGACAAATCTGAAAACTCAATTTGGTATCGTTTTGGTCCGCGTCAAAGACATACCCCTTATGTTGAAACAGCTCAATTCCCACCAATCATCCACCCCAAGGCCCCCTGGTTGATCTTGGGGTACACCAGTGTTTATTATCTTCTCAATCACTTTGCTCCCTTCTTGGAAAGATTCCGTCTATTTGGTCACCATCTACACATGCTAATGATAGGAATTCCAGTAGGTTCCACTCTGATCAAATTCAACTTGGGAGCTCTTCTCCATTCAATTGGGGAAAGGCTTTCCAATGAGTGATCCCTGACAGCTGCTCTTCATTAATTTTCCTGGGCTTAATTTTTCTTATTTTTCTTGCAACTTGTGCTTCCTCTTGATTTTCATTTTTAAAGTTTCTGTATTTTGTGAAGCGCTCCTGCTTTTTGCTTGTGTTTTGTTTTTGTTTGTTTCCATTTGGTTGGTTTCCTCTTCATTTGTGTTGATTTCCTTTTGAACTTTGTTTCCTTCAATTAGTCTGATCTTATTATTTTCTTTGGCCCCCTGCCAGAACTCCCACAAATTGTAGGCCGCATTGTTGAACTTCAGACTTGATAGAATTGTTCCTTGGAGATTTAGTAATAATTCTTTATTCTTTTTGTCTATAATATTTCCTAGTTTGTTCATAGCATTTTCTTTTGACTGGATTAGTGGCTGGCCCTTGTCAGCCAGCTTTCCTGTCACTATTTCACTGATATTTCTTTCTATTTAAACAACCTTTTGCAGGTGTGTTTGTAATTTTTTGATCAAGTTATATATTGTTGACATATTGTTTGATTTCATCAAAAAACTGGTTTTTATAGTACTATCTTCAACACATACATATTTTTCATCATCATTAATAAATTAAAGACAATAAACGTAAATATTGCATTAAAATATTGCAATTAGAATGCAACTATTGATATTTAGAAATTATATGCATAACTCAATGCTTTTGTTTAATAAAATCCATTGTAAACGTGACTTTTTTATTATAATTTAAAATAAATTGACTTATTTATATTAGAGAGCCATTAACGCTTAGTACAAATATTGATACATAGTGCATTTTACAGCCTGTATATTTACCTATTGGTAATAATTCTGTAAACTTTTCAGTCAGATTTCTAAGGTAATAATAATGTAATGGATTAATAAATCACAGTTTATTGTCATTAATTGGCTGATTTTCTTTGCTGTGCCAATTGTGCATTTTCTGATATTTACGCACTAGTATCCAATTGGTTGGTTTCACACCCAATTGCACAGGCAATAGAATATCAAGCCACCACCCCGAGACCGGATGGGTTGGGGTGGCAGCTTGTTTTCTTATTGCCTATGCCATTTGATGTGAAACCAACCAATTGGATACTAGTGTGTAATTATCAGAAAATGCACAATTGCCAAAGCAAAGAAAATCAGCCAATTAATGACAATGAACAGTGATTTATTAATCCATTACATTATTATTACCTTAGAAATCTGACTGAAAAGTTTATAGAATTATTACCAATAGGTAAATATACAGGCTGTAAAATGCACTAATTTTCCATATTTGTACTAAGCGTTAATGGCTCTCTAATATAAACACAGTCCATTTCATTAAATTATAATGGAAAAGGCCAAGTTTACAATGGATTTTATTAAACAAACTACATTGAGTTATGCACATAATATCAAAATATCAAGAGTTTATGTCTAATTGCAATATTTTAATGCAATATTTACGTTTATTGTCTTTAATTTATTAATGATGATGATAAATGTGTATGCTCATAATTTTAAGCTATTTATAAATTGTACAACATTGTATTAAATATGGGAAATGTTGATAATGTAAAAAAGAAAATATTATTAATTATGAATTGAAAGAGAGATATAAATTTTAATAAGTTGTCACAAAGAAAAAATTTATTTACTAATCAAAGGACAGGAAGGGGAGGGAATGGGGGAATGAACATTGTCTTCATCTGCGCCTGTGAAAGGGGCGGCATCAGAGATAGTGGTGAGGGAATGGGTGGTGGTTTGGGAGTCAGGGTTTGAAGGCAGGTGGCTTGATGGGGGGTTGGGGAGGCAGGGTTTGTTGACTGGGATGGGGCAGCAAGAGCTGATTGCTTCAATTGCTCAAACTCTTCTTTTGTCACATATACTGGCTTGACAAAATGGATGAACTGGTGTGGGGGGAGGTGGGGGTCCTTTCTGGACTTATCACTTTTGCTTGCATAAAATATAATGGGATCAAATAAGTCCTGGACAGACGCAGAAGGGACAAGCTTGTACCCCTTATCAATTTGGGTGCATAGTTTGTTGTAGGTGGAAGGCTTTAAGCGCCTGAGGGTGGAACCAAAATTGTAGAGACATACATCTGCAAGATGCATGATGGAGTAGTTGATGGGGTAGGACCAACAAGTATGCCCCACAGCCTTGATTTCTTGGGTAGCCCATTCCCGCTTCTCCATCTCCGCACTCAGTACAACTGTGTGCATGGCGTTTTGTGTGGCCCACTCCTCCAGCATGGCCTTGAGCTCCGTCTGGTAGGCATACCCATCTGCAGTGTTCAATATTGCCAAGTAATAATTGACACCTAATGGGGAAGCTGCCAATAAAACCCCGGCAAACCGATACAATATTGGGCTGCGCTTGAACACATCAGACTGGATACACTTTTCTCCATAGTCTTGGATACTTGCAGAAATCTTAGCATACAACAGAAAGATTTTGTCATTACGGGCCCTCATTGCCCTTCCTTTGATAAAATTAATAAAATAGTTGAATTGTAGGGATTGGTATCCACAAAAATGGGGCCACTGAGAACTTGATTGAACAAGATTTCTAGCAGCAACCACAACTCCGTGCATCCACAAATTCACTGTTCTTTTGTTGGTGAAGATGCCGTAGAGTCCCAACTGGAGACGTACCTGGACCAGGGGCATCTGCAGGTCACGTTCCATAATGGACATCATAAGGGGATGGGCTGTGTCACCTTTGGTCAAAGTACAGGCACCAGTTGGGGTCTTCTTGGTAGGGGAGCCACAGTTGGTGTGGGCTTGCAGGGTTGCAGCCACAGTGGACTTTGCAAAGCCCATTGCGGCCACAATTTCCCCAAGAGAAATAAGCTTCCCTTGATTTTCAACCATTTAGAGAACAATCTTTGGAGTGATTAATTTTCTTCTGCGTCTTGCAGGCTGATTGGCTGTGGGAGGGATGTGTCTATCTTGGGAACTTGTCAATTCCATCTTATTGGCTGTTTTGGGGTTCTGGGCTCTTGAGTGACCCCATGGCTCAAATGGCTGGTTTCAGATGCCATTGCTGATAAGGGATTTGGGTTAGCAGCTGTCTGTGTGTGATGGGCAAACAGGGCCATACTGGAAGTTGCAGGAGAAAGAACACACTCCTGGGTAGTGCTTGCGGAGGGGCCTGCGGGTTGGGAGTGGCCATAGAGGGAGGCTTCACTGTTAAGAGACCCAGCGTAGCCCTGCATGATTTCTTTAAGGCCAGGGAACAGCTTGTTGACTTGGTTGTTGTTGAAAGAAGACATAATAAATTTTTATTAAAAACCTTTTAAACTTAAAAAGAGATGTGTATATTTTAGTCAATTTTATTGTTATATATGTTAATTTGGTGAATAGTAGGATCTAAATTTTAGCTGTCCAAAATTGGAATAAGGTGATTTTTGGGAATGCTTGTGATTCCTAAAAGAATTAGCACAAATCCACTCTAGATCCTTTGGCATCCTCTTTGAGACACTCATAAATTATATTTATTTCAAATTCCTCGCAATTATGATTTGAAACTTGGCTCTTGGATTTGACAATCCTGCAATTTCAGATTTGTTAATTTTTAAATGAATTCTATGATTTGTTTGAAATACAGGAAATCTCAAACCATACATTAGAATCCCACATTTATGATTCATGTATCCCACATTTGTTTGCTGAGTTTTGTCTTTTGTTAGTTGAGTTATCTGCTCAAGAGATTCAAAATTTGCCAATTTAAATAAATCAAAAAAAGTCATATTAAATTGTTAATTTTATTTAATGTTTTAATTTTCACTCAGCTGAGTTCCCTGCAAAAGTGATTTGAAATTTGGACCAAGGATTTGACAATCCTGCATTTTACGTGCAGGTTCATAATTTAAAGTAACAAAAATCTGTCAGAAATTCATAAATAATCAAGTTTAGACCATATTACAGTAGTTTCATTTTATGATGTTTTTTACTAAAATCAAAAGCAATATAGCTTACCAGAGGGTACTGAACCCACAAAAATAAAATAAAATGCAATCAAATGTTATGAATCTGAAATAACATCACATTAGATAACTAAAAAAATCTACAAAATCAGACACTATCTTATCAAAAATATGAAATAATGATATCAAAAATTAGAGTACAACATAGAATTTAACTTATATTTAAAAAGTAAATTAAGATCAATATGTTATCAATAAAAATGCAGTCACTAACAAATAAAGACTGTATCTTAGTAAAAAAGTATGCTGTAAAAAGAATTATATTAAGCCTATAAACTAGAAAATAAAGTTCAGGAACCAAAGATTTTTCTAACATGTACTTGATCTTTATTAATATGAGGAATTTTAATGTACATTGGAGTTCAAAATAAATACTGGAAAAAAAATTAAAAGGGCTGCAGTTTCATTATGTGGATAAAAATTCAGTACTTCTCAGAGCTGTTGAGATGAATAACCAAAACCAAGTGCTGAACACACAGAAGTTATGCACAAAACAAATTTTAAGTGGGCTAATTTTATTGTTAACATGTATAAATTGTTGATTTTTTATGTGAGAAAACTTGGTGTTATATGTTTGGGTTTGTCTGTGTATCTCAACAGCTCTTAAAAGTACTTTAAATAATCTTCAGTCTCTTAAATATCAAAATATAATGCATAATAAAAGGTACAAACCTCTAATAAAGCATTGATAATAGTATAAAAGAGTATTTACAAAGCATACACCCATACTTATCTAATGAAAAGTAGCAATCATAATAAAGCTATCAATTTTATATTAAAAAAATACTTTAGATATCATTAAATCATCTTTTAACAACCAGAATAGTAAATAAATTTAAAAAAGACATAATGAACTATCAAAAAGGTATTTCTGCTAGGGAAGAAGAAAAAGATAACAGTGTGAAGCTGTGAATAATAGGGCTGAGTTAGCATAGCTTTTTTCTTTTGGTAGCCTGCTCACCGCTCAACTTTATATACTCATTGATTTATCTTATTTTTCATTGATAAATCTAAATAATTGTTACCAAGAAACCATAATGAGGCTGCATCTTTAAACAGGTTTTTACTAGGTATGAGACCAGGAACACATACTAGCAGGCTGCCATCACCTCTGGGGTTCATTAAAAAGATTTATGATAAAGATCATTAAAAAGCCAAAAAATTTAAAGTCCAAAAGATATAAACTTCACACCCCTCTTTGATCATAGTTTTTACCAGCTGTAACTGAAAACCTATACCAGCGGGCTGCAGTAAAAGATTTAAGCTGAGTGTAGCACAGCTTTGCTCTTTTGGCAGACTACCTGACACACCTTTCCTTTTATTAACTATAGACTAGAAATGCATACCAGCAACCATCATCAAACGCTTTTTACCAGCTATAACTGGAAACACATACCAGTGGGCTGCCATAAAAGAGTGAAGCTGAGCGTAGCACAGCTTTGCTCTTTGGCAGCCAGCCTCCACCTTTTCTTTACCAGCTATAACTAGAAACACATACCAGCGGGCTGTCATAAAAGAGTGAAGCTGAGCATAGCACAGCTTTGCTCTTTTGGCAGCCAGCCTGACACATCACTCCTTTTACCAACTAGAGTATAAGATAAAGATTTTAGAAGGCTACTGATTTAAAAAAACAAAAAAAAGGATTGCATCTAGGATACCTAGACACATACCCAAGGGGGGATGCCGTAAAAGGGCAAAGTGGGCAAAGCTCAGCTTTGTTCTTTTGGCATCCCGCCCACCACACCACACTTGTAATCATCCCTTTTTGGGGCCGACGCAACCCCGCTGGGAGGCAACATAATTTGATAGCACTTTCCTAGGGCTGCTTCGGCCAAGCCCTGGGCAGCCGCGGCCAGTTTCTGGATCCTGGCCACTCTTTTCAAATATTTATTTCAGAATGTTTAAATATCAAGTTATTCCGTTCTAGCTTTAGCGGCCAAGCGCGAAAGCTAGCCAGGACTGAGCCGAAGCATCCTTACACTTTCCTATCTGTTGGACAGGTGATTTACAGACAAGCTTTGGTAATTGATTGGTGTGGTTCTATTTTCACCACCAGGCAAAGAAGTAAACGATTTCCTTGACAACTTGATCCAAAATAGCATTATTCTTTATATCCAAGTTATAAAATGTGGCTTTCCATCAATGTATAAAAATGTCATTTATGTTATACACGTAGCCTTAGCTTATAATAGTCTATGGAGTACGAGTAAACAATTGATGAGATAATTGATCCACACAATCGATCCTACTTCATTCTAAACATCCAATATTTTGATAACGGTTAATGAACTTCAGATTATTGGTCTGGAACCTTAACAACTCTGTTTGAATCCCCAACCCAGCAGTCTTAGAATTACTGGGGTTGCCATAGAGTTACTCTCACTAAAATGGCTCATATTGTGATACTCCAATTACTAGCTTATTCCATATTTATTGATTTGAATTTTAAAAGAAGCTTCCAATAATGTCCCTTTTTGACATTTTAAGATTGAGGATCAGATTTATATATATCGTTCCCCTTATAGCAGCTTTAATGTACCTGAAAAATTCAAGTGATGATCAAGGTATTAGAAACGACATGCTTTTCCGAAAGGGCTTTCCAAATAAAAAAAGTCTCGCAACCGACGATGTGGCTAATGCAGTCATTCTAATACTGTGCCGTAACTCCGATTTAGATGGAATGCGTCGCACCCTGCGTCAGTTTGAAGACAGATTTAATAGAAAATTTAATTATCCATATCTGTTCCTTAATGATGAAGAGTTTGATTTATCATTCAGAAAAGGAGTAGAATACGAGGCATCTTCCCGAGTTACTTTTGCAACTGTACCCGAAGAAGATTGGAATATGCCTTCTTGGATAAACAGCACCTTGGCGGGTATTAAAATGAAAGAAATGGCAGGAAATGGAGTCCCCTACGCTGAAACTGTCTCCTATCATAACATGTGTCGGTATCAGTCTGGAAAAATCTTTAGCCACCCTGCTCTTGCTGAGTATGACTATTATTGGAGGATTGAGCCTGATACTCATTTCTATTGTGATGTGAACTATGATCCTATAAAATGGATGGCGGAAAACAATAAGGTTTATGGCTTTACCATCGCCTTAAAAGAAGTTGAAAAATCAGTTCCTTCGCTGATTCGACATACCTTTGATTTTATGAGAAACTATAGCAAACCTCTTGAAACCGATTTTTTCCCATTTTTTCCTTGATCCTCTGAGTGACTCAAAAAAAGAAAGACTTGCAGACTCAGAGGTGAATTTCAACAGCCGGATAGGAAAGTCAGCGAGTGCAGGTCTTCAACGATATAATTTTTGTCATTTTTGGTCCAACTTTGAAATAGCCTCTCTTTCCTTGTTTCGGTCCCAGGAGTACCAAGATTATGTTGAATATCTTGACAAGACAGGCAACTTTTATTATGAAAGGTGGGGAGATGCTCCCATCCATTCCCTAGGACTTGGCATGCTGGCTGACAAAAACAAAATTCATTGGTTTGAAGACATTGGCTACCGCCATGCTGATTTTAGTGTATGCTCTTCAAATGCTCTATCTGATCCTACGTCTCCATATCGATGTCAATGCCCAACTCAAGGGTCATTCTACGGAGATGAAGGATCCTGTCTTCCTCGATTTAAGAATTATTCTCCTTCCAAGCTTGATCAAAAGAACCTTGTCATGGAAGATAAATGATGTTTTTGCTTTTTGGCCCTCTACACGAATGATTTATTCGCTCAAACCAAAAACATTGACTCACTTAAATATACATTGGGTTTTAAATAAAAAAATCTACATTGTCATAATGCTCACAATAACTTATTCAGTTTCTTTGAGGCACTGCAGCTGGGAATTAATTGACTATCCTTGTAAATTGATTTTCAAGTACTCTAAATTTTTAATTCTACAAAAGACTCCACGTATTGGTTAGATGATAGAGAAATCCATGGATTTAGAAAGTTTAAAAAAATCTTGTAAATACACTGCTTGGAAGTACAATTAAACAAATAAAGATGGAAAAATGCATAGTGCTATTAAAACTAGGAGAGCATGATACTTTTATTGAAGAGATCAAGTTTTTATAGCTGAATATGGTGCAAAAAAGTGTCTAGATAGACAAAGTAGTATTCTGGGAGTTTTTAGGCAGAGTCTAATTCAGATCATATTAAGGAGGTACCATTCTTGATGATTAAATAATCAAGCCTCAGGAGAATATTTTTGTCAAGATTGGCAATTCTGGCAATCCAAATATGACTATTGCATAATTATCATCATTTCCAACTTACCTTATTTCTAGAATGCCTTCCAGAAAACCTCCTATTTGTAAAGTTACTTCCCCCTTTGGCCTTGAACAGGACCATTTTTCCTTGACAAACCAAAAAAACCCTCCAAAAATTCTGCCAAACCCCTGAATTCACTGGGGAATTTAGCACATACAATTGATGAGAGATTTGCCTTGGCATACCTCTCTCAAGTGCCACAACTCCCATCCCCAACCCTGGAAAACCCCTTTAATTATCTTGGACTGTTTGCTGGTATGGTCTTGGCCCCATTTCAAACATATTTGATTCAGCCAATCAGCTTCTGCCAAATCAGAGGCTTCACCCCGCCCTGAATCTCAAATGTTTGTTCTAACGGCCTATCCTATCATCCCCACCCAATCAGATGACAGCCTGAAAATTAATCAAAACCTCCAAACCCTCTGATGCTGGGTTGAAAATATTCTCCCCCAATCAACCAGAAGGCTCCCCTGTTCCTGGTGGCTCTATTGTCAATTCCTTAAAATGCAAACAGGCCCTCTAAGGATCCCTGCTTGTCTATTTTCTCAAATAAAGTTTGAACTTTCACTTTGAACCTCAAAGTTTGCTTGAGTGTTCTCTGCTAAAAATTAAATATTAGCACTTTACCTTTTACTCTTCTTACCTTTTTGCTTTTCACTTTGGCTTTAGGTTTGAGATTTTCTGGCCTAGCCTGGCTTCTATACTATACATTAGCGTAAAAAGCTGCCACTTATCTCTTCTTCTTTCAAAAGCAGTTTCAACCCTAGGTTTTTATTATAAAACTCTTAATATTACTTATTTTAAGTTTGTTTTCTTGAAACCTAAATCAAAAGTTGACTCCAAACTAAGTTCCAGCCACCCCAAAATGTGACAGAAATGTTCTTCTAAGAAGCAGTCCCCATGTGATGGGAAATCATCACCCAAATCCACATAGAGTTGATGAATAACCACCAACAAAGCTTCAAATACCGTTTTTTAAAATTTCCAAATGATACAGTAGTTTTCAAACCTGTTGAGATAAACATAAAATCTCAGTCTAAAAACTTATGCAACTCAGTCTAAAAATAAAATAAAAAATTAAGGAATTTATATTAAATTACAATAGATTTGGATCCACTTTGATTTTTTTAGATTGAGTTGCATTTGTTTTTAGACTGAGATTTTTTGTTTATCTCAACAGGTTTGAAAACTACTGTACACTAGGGCTAAGCAAAATGATTAACTCTAACCAAAAGAGCCCAAGATAAATAGCCTCAGAGAGAAACAAGGAGCCTTCAGCATAGAATTCAGGACATTGAGATGTTACAAGTGTCTCAGCTTCAGATACAGCGGGGAAAACTCCTAGATTTGGGGGCATCATATTAACATTGGGTGGAGGCAATAAAAAAGTGCTGACGGCGGGCCCCCATCTTCCCGTAATGATTTGGCTAAGAATTAAATTGTAGGAAATGTAGTGCAGCAGGCCAACTACATGATGCATTTCAAAATAAATTTAGATCAAGGGATATTTGATTTTATTGAGTAAAATCTTTTGGGAGGACTCAACTCTTAAAAGTTGAAACAGTGAAAATTATTCAATATATATCAAAATTTGTTTAAACAATACCACCTGGATCCTTGGCTCCTATTCCTTCTGCATTGCAAAGTGAGTACCTAGTCCAGTTTTCAAAGAGCCCTTGTGTGACCAACTTCTGATGATTTTGCTGATAAATAAGATCATATTTGGTGACTCTCATATTATGTCAATTTATTAGTGTCATCTTGCAAGGGGGAATCAAATACAACTGGCAAACTGGAGCGCCTGTAACCCATTTCCAATCAACTGTTTGATTTAAATCCTCCAAATCAGTTAAATTTGTTAACAGGCTTCCAGCTTTTTGAGCTTTTCTACTTGGGAAAATAATTCCTGGCATTATGAAATCTTTTGTGACACAAAAGACTTCCATGCAGTCTCCCCGCTTTTGATCTCCTCCAAGCCATCAAATAATTTTTTAAGCTTGTGATACCCCCTGTGTGCTTCAAATTATTAAATTAATATATTGCAATTGAAGTAAGTACTGGAAATCTCATGCGAAGCCTGTCAGGATTTTTGACCAAGCAATGATGACAATTTTGACAGAGCTTGCAGAACGGAATTACTGCAGCCTTGATGTCATAAATTAATAATATAAAAAGTATGTATATTAGATCAGCAGTAGATTTTTGACCCTTGCCACAAAATTGACCAATGATAAGCACTGCCACACCATGTAATTGAGACATAATTTGCCGCCACACCATCCATGAAAAGCTCTAGGCACTGCAGCACTGCCTAGCAATTAAATTAGGTGCCCAGGCACCTTCCTAATCATACGCCAAGCACCACCACACCAACTGGAATTTATTCCCAGCACCACAGCACCCCATAAAAAATATTTTAAGCGCCAAAGCACCATCCTACTTTTATATCAAGTGCTGCAGCGGTGCCAGGTTTGAATTCCTGAAATGTGAATCCCCCAATTGGTTATATTTCTAAAAAAATAATTCAAAGTATGCTCAGGTTAGAAGAAAGTGATCCAGAAGCTACCAAAAGCCCCACACCAGCAAGAGCCATATGTGCAAGGTGAAGATAAATATATTCTATTGATTGATGTGCAATAAGCGCCAAACCTAGATTACTGATCACCCAAAATAGGGGCATTATAGAATGTCTTATAAGACATTTCTAGCAGCCCAGGGATTAACCTTTGAGAAGGTATAAGAATAATCAATTAATTACAATAAAACCATCTTTAACCCCCCCCCTAATCCTTAAGTGCTTCTGCGCAATCAGGAGCCATCCTTTGGCAATAATTTGGTTCTTTTCATTATCCTAGCTCTTCTGATACAATAATAATAATATCCTCACATATGAATGTATTCAAGCAAATGTCCTGTGCCCTACATTACTTCAGAATTGTGTTGGTGTTATTCAAAAAGCGCAACAAAGCCCAAAAATGATTCATCCACTTGTCAGATTTGTGGTCCTGACAGTACTCCCTGTACTGCTCTTGATTTGTTTGACCTCCCCAAACTTGTGGACTCAACTGTCCTCCTCAGTCACCCTGGTTAGGAGGGACCTTTTAAGTCTTGTTCACCTCTTGAATGATCTGCCCAGTAAAGCTTGTGATGCCCTGACATCTGGGACCTCCCTCATCAAGAGTATTAATTCTGATGATGAGAGCTTCATGTTGGTCCAGGAGGTTTTGGTTGTCTCTGCTGCAACTGTGGTCCAGCCCTGGCTGCTTGTGTTGCACCATGTGGTCTCTCCCATCAAACTGCCTTCACAACAACCTACCTTTCCCCCCAGCTGTACTTCCTGGCTGCTGACAGGTATATTGTTGATGGCAGTCAAGAGGTACTTTTCTCCAATGTCCTCTACCTCATCCCTTTGGACCCCTGTTTGAGTGGTTATCCCAGTGTTTCACTGGATGGTGTCTAAGTGGATCTCCCCAGGGATGGGAGCTTAGTTAGTTCAGCTCTCCTCTCTCATACTGTGCAACTGGAAATAAATTGATCCCCTTTATGATTTACAATTGCCCTATGAGGCTATCATCCAGTATCCATTAAAATTATCCCTTATTCTCTATTTTTTGCTTTCTCACAGCATCACTTGTTTGTCAGAATACTAGGTTCTGGGCAGGATAGAAGATATGGGCTGGGCTGCTGGCCTGAAGAGTAAAATACATCACAATACTGGTACCAATTTGATAATATAAGAGAGAGAGAGAGAGAGTGCCTGAGCATATACCAAGGTCCATGTCATGGATACAGACATCTTGGTTGGCATTGTTTGCCCCAAGAAAACCCAACAAAAAAGAGCCACCTACAAGAAAGTGCCAATGAAGAATTACTCTGATCTGAATCAAGCAATTGGCAGGAAGTGGGTAGTGGCCAAGCAGGTACACCTTTAAACAGGACCCATAAATCTGCTTTTTAGGGCCCAAAACCCCAAAAAAATCAGGTAATTTGGTGTTTTTTGGCCCCAAAATAAATTTATGATGTCAGAAAATTTTCATTCACTTCTGAAGGACTACTTGTCAGAATTTACCCTGCTGATGGCAGTGTTCCCATCCCGCCCATATGAGCTGGGCTGTAGCTCAGAACTACCTTAGTAGTTGAATAAAACTCAAATTATCTTAAAAGTTATCCATTTTATTTATTTCTTTTAAGTAAACTGCATGAAAATCAAATTCCTGTTCACATATGTTCCTGTGCGCACAATTGCACCACACAGAATCAATTTGGTGCTATCTGCAGCCACTGCACTGTTGTTTGCTGTTTCCCCACCCAAAATTGAGGAATTAATTGACCAATTTGCCAAGTTGTCCATTTGCAAAATCCAGCTTCCATTTCTCAATCATTAGCTTTTACAATTTTTGTTCTCATTTTTACAGCTGGAATTTTTCCTGTACCTTTGCTTGGAGTTTATCACTTACAAATTTTGACACTGATAATTATTTTGGCCCTCAATGTTTTCAGCATTTGCATTCCCAATTTTCTCAATCTTTCTGAATTTTGAAGCTCCTCCACCATTACAGTCCAGAAGTGAGCACCATAGAGTCCATTAGACCTTTAATAGTAATATATAGTACCACAAACAGATGGGTTTAGGGAGCCATCGCGCCAAGCGAATAACCGGATTTTGAAAAATCAATACAAATGTATATTAAAACTGTAATAACCAAAAAAAGTAATATTTCACCGAAACTATTAAAATGAAGCAAGAACTATCCCATTGATATAAAATATAATAATAATATGAACAAAAGAAAAGCAAAAAAGAGAATCAATTATTATATATTTGATAATGAAATAAAATAGATCTAAATAAAAAAGTAATTTCATAATCAAATATCTTATTTGACGAAATAAAGATAAGACAAGACATCACCCATTATTATTTAAAAAGTTAATATAGAATTTTATGGTAGTTAAAGTTAGGACGTAATTATTGCTGTTAGATGAATTTTGAGGTCAAGTGAACTGTGAACCCAAATAACTTAAATACAATCTAATATATCATTTAAAAATATGTAGAACAGTATAATTAAGTAATACACATAATTGATGATAGATAAAAGAGGATATGATGTAATTGATGCTACTGATACACAAACACTTGTGCATGAAAACGGGGATTCATTTATCTAGAAATATAAATCAAGTGAAATGAAATAAAGCTGTCACACATTCTCAGAATGGTGTCAAAGACTGATATAAGAGCTAAACACCACCTAAGTTTACTCAAACCATCTCACAAAAAGATATAATCCGCACCACCCTCAAGGCATCCAAAAAGCACCATCACAATCACAAACAATATATGGAATCTGTACACTCTGCCATGAAGCCATTTCCAACTGGGAGCATCAACAAAAAGAAAAAGAATTGCTATACTAAAGAAAGCATCCCTTGTTCTGGAGGCAATCTTAATTCCTCATCAATCCTTCCCACCAAACTGAGTTTGGAAAAACAGAGTCATTCCTAATTCAAAATCAGAAACTAAATGGGATAATTGACACAAAGGATCTCTGAAATCTCCCCAAAACACCCCACCTGAGATCTCTGGTACTCCAGTACCTTAAAAGAGCTTACTGATATGGGATAATATAACAAAAGTGAGTTTGAATACCAAGAAATATAAATAAAAATAAAAATATAACTAAACAAAAAAAGCAAAAAGATAATAACATCATAAAAAAGAAATAACAAAAAAATAATAAAAAACTACTGGAAAATCTTTGGAAACAAGCCAGTACAAAAAAAGCACCAGAAAAAATTTATAAAGACATTGAAAAAGAAATGAATGCATATCAACTGAAATAAAATATCCTATTAAAAACAAAAAAAGAAATATATGAAAATATGAAAATAAAAAATGAAATTCAATATCACTTCAACTATTATAAACAAACCAAAAAATATAATAAAGAGTAAAAAACAAACTGACAGAATATTTGTAACTTAAAATCACCTAGAAAAAAGAAAAGAAGAATGTGAAAGTAAAAACTATATTGCCAGAACTATAAACAGGACTTAAAAGCTATAATCAGCACCAAGACTATGCTCATCAAAATAGGGAATATAAGAAAGAACAATGAATAGATAATGAATCAGTATATAGTCATAGATTTAAGGAGAATTAAAAGTTGGTGGTGGTCCAATTGAAACCAATAACTGTTTTTATTCCAAAAGACCTATTCTTTATTGGGGTTTGCATGGTATTTAAAGAAAACAATAAAGTTAAATATGAATACCATGATTTTTTATCTCAAATATTGTCTCATGATCTTTGTTTTCAGGTGAATGTCTAATAATCTTCTAAATCAGATAAGTTTAAAAAAATAAATAATATCAAAGTATGGACTGAAAATGGAAACCATTTAGATCCTATAATTCTTATATTATCTATTTAAAGAGGCACCACAAACATTAAAGGGTCTATTAAATACAATAGATTTGTAGAATGTCATGGGAAAAGTATTGTTGATGGTCACTTTGGTGTAATATCAAAAACATTAAAAGAGAAAGAAAATCAGCTTTATATTAAGAATATAAATGATATTAAAAATATTTTTGAGCAAGAAGAAAAAAGAAAAGAATTATATAAATTAGCGCTATCAGGCTCAAATATTTCTCAAAAGTCATTCTTTTCTATTTATGAGAGAAAAGTTAGGCCTACAAGGAGAGAGCTCGAAGTTAAAAATCTCGCATTAATCTTCATATTTGATGAAAGATGGGAAGTTGTATACTTCACCTTTAACATTTGAAAGTTTCTCAGAATATTCTGAGATAACTTATCATTTGAAATCACGTGATGATGCCAGAGAAACAAAAATATCAGAAGATGCTAGTGGTGCATTAGGGCAAGTTCATGAAGTAGGGCATCTTACTAGAGGGTGTATTTTAAATAGAGTTATCAGTCTTTCAAAAACAACAACCTTTTTTGAAACAAACTAAGAATATTTATGATGAGCCAAAGATAGGGTAATAGCATTTATAGCTTTGGGGCTGCTATTACTCTCCCATGCAACTCATCATAAATATTTTTAGCTTGTAGTATGTAGTAGCACTTAAGATATTTCCAGCAATATTATAAGGTGCAATTTTCAATTCTAAAATTGATAAATTATTTTTTTAAAAAATATCTAAGCCCAAGATCAATTAAAGATTTGACACTGATTGTATTTTAATATTTCTGAATAATTTGAATATGAATAATGTAATTAAGTTATAAAATAATCAGTCCAGCGCTTAGGCATAACAAGAAAAATAATGACCCAGATGGTTAGATGTAGTCTTATTAGTGATAACATAATCTTGCGGGTTGTTGAACCTGAAAGGTGATAGAAGGGGTCATTGAAACTAGATATATATACATGTAGTTGTACTTGTCCCTAAATAGTCTAGATTGGATGGTGTACTAGATGATCTCACATTTGACATCTTTACGTACTCTAGTTCTGGCAAGGGGGTCAGCTAGAAAGATTTTTTTAGATTAAACTCTGAATAAGCCAGGTTGGGTGGATATTTGATGAAATGCACAGGGCCAAATGAAGTACCAGGCAGACAAAAATAATTCATGTGGTTAGTCTTCAGGCTCTGTGGATGGCAAGAATGAAGACAAAAAACCTGCTAATAAAGTATTGAAATGATAGAAAGCAAGAACTAGATATGGTAAAATCTGGTTAAAAAAGGTTTATCACAAGTTTATTATCAGAATTACAATAACATATTATCAAAACTTGGCAGGATATTTATACCAATTCTCCAGGATTCATCTTTAGGACAAGAATCCAGACTTTACACAGTCTGGCTTCTGGAAACTGGGTGCATTGGGAAGGTATCAAGTTTGGGTGGATAATGACTGGCTGATACTAGCATATAAAAGCAAGAAATTTCCTGTTTACAAACCTTATTCCCAAAATCAGGCAGCCCAGCTAAATGCATGCTAGTCTCAATGCCAGGAGGTAATGTATGGTAACTTATATTGACAGTTTCTATTTCTGGATTTTCTAAAATATTCATTTGTCAAACAGCTGATTCTGCATAGGTTTAGAATATAGATGGTGCGCTTTTATCTTAAATTTCTTCTGGCATTGGAAAAGCTACCTTTCTTTGTGGTCTTCTAATCAAAAACCCCTCAGATTTGATCTAAAAAACACAGGCAACTGAGTGCCTGGCCCACTGGGCTGGCAGGCTATCAAGTTATCCTTTATTCCTTGAAATAACAAAGAGCCTGGGAAAAAGTCTTAAATCCATAAGATTTGAGGTTCTGGATTTAAGCCTGTATGATCTGTATATGAATATAAATGAGATCTTCCTAGAAAATGAAAGATAAGCGCTTAAGATTCAATGTCAAAATCAACAAGCAAAAATAAACTGATTTTATTGGTAAAAGGGGTGTACAGTTTTATACCCAAATGTTTAATCCTAGTAGCCCTAGTGCAGATGTCAGGCACCCACCCACTTGGAATTAAACTTCCAAGATGATGAATGATGGTAGAGGGATTAAGACCAGTGACTAAAGAACCCACAAGGAGAGACACTATTCCAAGGTGGAACAGCTCTCTGAACAGACAATACTGGCCCAGGAGCAGGTTAAAACGGCCCAAGAAGAAGTACTCCCCAAGATAACTAAAAATGAATGCAGAGGCCAGCAGATGGAAAACCTTGGGTTTGGCAGGTATACCTGGTGATTTGGGCATCCAGGGATTTTCTTTACAAGGAGGGTTGTGCAACAAGGGCGTGGCTATGTGCCATACTCCAGGGATTACACTGCGCCAGGAGCTATCTAGATACTGTGAGTCAGGAGAGGAACCAGAATCAGCTCTAGTCCCTAGCAAAACGCTGGCATGTAAGACCTGCAACAAGATGACCCACAAAAACCATTTATACCCAATGGACTTCCATAGAGAAGTATTGGGCAGTCTCATGGCTTAGTGAAGATAAGAGGTAGTTTTGCTTAAAAGGAAAATCAAGTAGGTAAAGACTTTATTGATTGAACAATTTCATAAATGTAGATTACCAGCCTTATATAGCATGGTAGTAATAAAATGATTTGGAGCAAGATGTGCAGGAGTTAAGGGAATTGGGGATGTTTCTGGAGAAGATGAGTGGCTAGGAACTTAAAACTGGAGAAAATAGATTACTATCATCATAGTTATGTTCCTCTCAACAGAATTATTAAAATCTCCTCAATTATTAACTTAACTTTTAGGGCAAAGCTTGGGAGTTCAACTGATTTCTCCAAACAGAAGATGGGGACCAGGAGTAGTATCAGAAGCAGAAACAGAGAACAACAGACCTGGAGTTGGAGAATAAGAGCCAAACCCTTGGTTAACATCACCAGCATTAATAAAATTGCTGTTTGAATCCACTTCCAAGGCTGTTGATTGGTTGGGGACAGGAACAGAAGGTAAAAATTAGTCAATTCCTTGATTTACACTAACATCACCTAGAAAAAGAGTGACTAAGTCCTGAGGAGACCTGGGTTCAAATCCTGTACTCAGATTTAAACCATTAACCATTTTAACCAGACTAACAAGACTAGGTAATACAGAGCTAGTAGTAAAAACTAATTCTTGCTTTTTAGGTGTTTTAACTATACCAAATGTAGGAGAAGATCCTCCTCCCAAGACACTACATAAATTGTTGGCAGAAACACTAAGCAAATCATTACTGACAGGAGATATTCAAAGTGGTAAGAGGCTGGTAGAGATCCAGAAGTCTCAGTTATTTGCATCAACCCATAATTGGGTAAGGTGAGCAACTCAGGACAAAAGCAAAAGAAAAGGATTTTGTAGAGGTCATTTTTCAAACTACTACTCACAAGGCTACTCAAAACCCCTAAAGAGTTCAAATTCTCAACACAGGCTGTAGAGTGTGGGGTCCTAGGTTTGATTCTTGACTTTGACCTTGCTTTAATACAAGAAGGAAAATTTTATTTGTGACCCTGCTCCCTGGACTTCTTCTTTTTTGGGAGAAAATAAGCTAACATGGTCATGTAAATCATAGATAGCTCTTTGTAGTGATTATTAGTAACAGTCATTGTTACTACTGGTCATCATCAGTCTTGATGCTCTTAAGAATTGATATCAATTATGCTCTTGATTGTGATAATAAAGGAGAATCAAATTCCCTTAATTGGCAGAAAATCTGGATGGACTAAAGTTGCAAATACTGAGGTATTTTCTTGATACTAATTAGAGCATCCTGATTTTTGTTTGACTGCCCCTTCATCCCCCCACAGATTTCTTTTAAGCTGTTAAATAACCTATATGCAACAAATAACTCCTTGTGCTGGTTTTACAGTGTTACAACTTTAGTGCCAATTCAATTTCTCTTTGCTTATATAAACCAACTATTTCTTAAAAAACCCAAATCTCAAATATACTATTTACGTTATAGCATTAGGTTTAAATTTTAAAGCCTTTTTCTTGAAGAACAGCCTTGCTTTATGTAATAGTTAGAGTATTTATTTATATTAAACAAAGTTACTTGCCTTTGAAAAAGAAAAAGCATAGTTTACAACATCTTACTTGCTCTTGCTGAAGCTTTTGGAAGAGATAGTTGAGCTTTGTGTTGGCATCAAGCTTAACCTTGAGG
Organism: Entomophthora muscae; assembly: GCA_014839935.2. Lineage (NCBI taxonomy): Eukaryota > Fungi > Entomophthoromycota > Entomophthoromycetes > Entomophthorales > Entomophthoraceae > Entomophthora > Entomophthora muscae. The sequence goes on from QTSX02000896.1 coordinate 43,814, forward strand.
TGGTATAGCACAGCTCAAGGCTAGAAGTTGTCTTCATCTCTCTATTGATGCAGGAACTCTGGAAGTTCCAAGGGGCAGTATCCCCAATCTTCTCTCTCTCAATGTAGTCAACTTTTTTGCCCGCCCCGGGGGGCCCTGCTGTGAATTCCCCCGCAGAAAGGCCAAAAGCCAGAACCTTATCAAAAGACCAAGTAACAGATTTAAATCAAACAGTTGACAAAATGGGACAGCGCCCAGCTGTCACTAAAACCAGCTCCTCCTTGCAAATTGACATTATAAATTGGCAGAGTGAGGTTTCTGATACAACGTAACACATGGGCAGAAAGGCACACAAGGGTCTGCAACCTGGACCAGATCTTCTTGACAATGTGGAAGGAATAGGAGGCAAGACAGGGGATGCACAAGATAACATAAAATCACTTCAACCAATATGAGTCCTCCCAAAATTACTCAATAAAAATCAACACACAATTAACAAAATACATCCTGGGTGGGTTGTTACAAATATCCACAATCTAATCTCAACAAATCATCTGGAAGATGGGGCCCGCATAAACTTTTTGTGCCACCCAAAAATTCACAACGATCTAGCCCCTCCCCCTTCTGGAAACTGAAAATGTGGTGCCTCCAATCCAAATATCTGAAGAAAATTGATCTTCTCAGGCCATTATCTTGGGCTACTTTAGGATTAACTGTTCTACTAATTCTAGATTACAATTGGAAATTTTACAAAAAGATATCTGAAGCCACATTGGTGGTTAATCATTAATTCTATGTGGATTTGGGTGGTAATTCCCCATCACTTAGAAACAACTCCATACTATCCCCAATTTCTTTCACACTGCTTCTCAAAGTAATCAAGGTGACTCTTGAAGATGCCAGAGTGCTTCTTAACATAATTATTCTCTTGGATGGCTTCAAAGCCAAGCCTGGTGTGCTCCTGCTTCACAAAAGACAAGGCAGCAAACTGATTCATGAAAAGTTGGCACCTTTCCTTGCCATCATTTAGGTGCTTCTCAAAGAGATCCTTCTTGCTCTTGAGATTCTTGATGAGGCCCTTCCTATATTGAAGAAGCATTCCTGAACTTCTCCATTGAAGGTAGACTCAAAGGCTCTGAACTGAGCAAGCTCACAGTCCATGATAATCACCTTGGCCTAAGTGGCACACATGGGCTAGCTGCTCTGCAGCTAGGGCAGGCACATCCTTCCCAGAAGAGGCAGGGTTTTCTCTGGTGGTGTGGGTGGAAGGGGGGAGCTTGTTGGTTGGAAGGGAGCTTAGATCACCCTGTACAATCTTGAAGGCCCTGGTGTAGTCTTCAGTCTTGGTTCCAGGCAGGAAGAGGAACATAAGGGGGATAACCTGAGCGTTAAACTGCTTGTGCAGGACCCAAAGCTGCTTGAAGATACTAAGGCAGGTAGGAAATGTGCTATCACACAACCAAGTGATAGAAGTGCTAAGATGCTCCAGGTTTTAATTCTGGATGCATGATATAAACTATACTTACTTCATACCCATTTTCATGGAGCAGGAACATCTCTCCATCCTCTGTCTTCTTAAGGGCATCCAAGAGGACCAGGTCTTTGACGTCAGTGACTCTTTTGGCCAGGGGGTCCAGGGCTTATCACCTATTACTCAAAAGCTTGACCAACTGATTGTAGGTCAGCATCTTCTTCAGATTGGTGGTGAAAAGGTGCTTACATGCAAGCACAGCCAGATGGCTGGGGGAAAGATTCTTGGAGGTGGGCATCACCTGCACAAGATACTGATTGAGAAGGCGGGAGATAAGGAAGTTGGACATGACTCAAGTGTGCTCATCCTTTATGACTTCCACCTTATCCCAATGCTAAGCTTTGAGCGGCGCTGAGCAAGCAGTCCTTTCATGTGTAGTGCCAGATCTTAAAGCCCTGGTTGGCATTGTTGCAGGAAAAATGTACCCATTGGCCACCATAGCTGTCCCATCCTTGACAATCATAATGGGGAAGTATCTTTTGGCAAGAAAGAAGGGACCTTAAACTTCCCATCAACATTGTAAATATTGTGGGACACTAGAGGGCCCTACACACTAGCATGGGCATGGCAGAAGCCATTAAAGTAACCTGGACCCAGCTTTGAATCATCCCCAGATGATCTGGAATTGAGGGGTTGGAAAGAGGGGGAAGAAGGGGGCATGTTATAATGCTCCTCAGGTGGAGGAGATTCATCTTTGCAGGGACTCATTCTAAGAGCGCTGCTTCTTGGTGGGCCCATTAACTGGCACTGATTTGTAGAAGCTGTAGTCTGCAAGAGACCCATCTGATTCCTCACCCTCAGTGGAGTGAGCTGGGCTCTTCTCAGGGGAGGGCTTGGGGAAGGGCTTCTTTCTTGGGTGAGAGGCTTAGGGGCAAGCTCCTTTTAGGATGAAGCCTTCTGCTTTTGGGCTTTAAGGGAAGCTTGGTGCCCTTCTATTGCCTGGAGGTTTTTTCCCTATAAATAAGAAGTAAAAAACTAGAAATAAAGCAACAAATTTACAAAACAGGGCAAAACAATTATAAAAACATTGTATATAAATTTTAGAATCAGAAGAACTTTATCAGGCGTTTAAACATAAAAGACTGGGTAAAGGGATATGTTCTATGAATGGGGTTAAAAAGCTGAAAGTTAAAAGACATATTCAAGAAGGTTAAATTAGAGATAGATTTTGCTTTAAGAATACAAAGATATAAAGAATAAATGTAAAGGCACAGCATATTAAAGTTTCAGGTGTTCTTACCAAGTAAAAGTAGAAGGGTTACTGGTGGGAAGTGAAGATTGCTGGAATTATGAAAGTCAATATGCCAAAAATGCTGAGCCCACACTGGCAATCAGAAAATTGCAGGGACCATCAGAGGCAACATCAGCACCGTCAGCATTTTTTTTGAAGATCTACAATGCTCTTTAATAGTGCGCCCAATTGAAGTTAAGCAAGTTCAAAGATATAACCCTGCTTCTGGTGTTATTTTGTTCATATAACAAAATAAAAAAATAAAACATACAAAAGTCATATTAACTCCAAGATTCTTTATTTTATTATTGAACACCATACTGAAGTGGTATGAATATGATATCTTACCACAGTTTATATACTGTTTTTTAAGATGCTGCTTTCAGTAACAAAAAGATCAAGTGTCTGCTTACCACATAGGACATTCTCAATAGGTGGTGGCATAGCAGTTCAGGCTTCACTGTGTGTTATAACTTGGCTAAAGTTGGTAATTGCTATTTGCTTAACTCAGTTGTTAAAACTTATACTATTAATAAAGAATAAGCTAGGACAATTGTCAACTACTTAGTACGTATAATAACAGGGTAGAAAAATGTATAATAATCCATGGTTTATTTAATATCAAGAGAAGAGCTATATAGGTGAAGGAATATAGGTTATCTGCCATGATTTCTGCTGAAATTATCTGAAGCTCAAGTAGCTCCCTTCATTCTCAGCCCAGATTAACTTTAATCCTAGGACAAAGTCAATACTGGTCAATGGGACAATCCAAGAGCCAGTTGATCAACCCAAATATTATCCAGTGCAAGAGAACTAGTTGTTCTATTGTCCAGAAGCCTAATGGATTGCTGTTCTATTGTTGATAGCAATGATTAGCTTACAAACAATCACCTTGCAACACTGCACCACTTCTATTTGCTCAACTCCACCCCTGTGATTGATCATGGGCAAGTTTTAGGCATTCCTGGCTGTTGGCACGGCAACAGTGACAAAATTAACTGTAGGGATGCAAAAGTGAGAATCTAAAAGTGGCCAAGCCTTCAATTTTAAAGCTTCAAAATTAAATAGAAACAACTCATTGGGAATCAAAAATTATTATGGCCATATGAAATGCTCTTTATTCCTTCTCTCAACTAAAAAAGCCAGGAAAAAGGCATCAATTTATTATAAAAAGCCATTTTGAGAATTTAAAAGGTGTCAACTTGGCCACTTTTATATTCTCACTGTTGATTCTCACTTTTACATCCCTATAGTCAATTTTGCCAACGTTGCTGTCAGTGTTATTATTTACTATAAACTTTATAGTAAATATATACAAAGTTGGGATTAAATTATGGGATTACTTTTGGCCACCGCCCCATATGTTATATCAAAGTCAAACCATTTGCCACCAATCAATCTATGGCATGTTTGTTCCAATAGGCTACCATAAACGTTTAGGCTATTTTTATACATGAACCCAATAAGAATCCTATTATATAAGCAATATAGCATATGTATATGGTAAGAATGGTCTTTAATGCCAGAAATAAGATATGCTTAAAAATTGCCAACCTTGGCACACTTACACCAGGTTATTAGCCTAGAAGCAGCTGGATCTTTACTGATAGCAATAAAGGGGGGATAGGTCAAGCTCAGATCCTATCAGGGCCAATATCCAGCCAAGATAGCTTGCTAAGCTTAAACCCTGTTTCTTTTGTTCCCGCCTCTGAAAACAAGAGGCTGTTGATGTATGCAAGATGAGATTAAAGGGGACAACTCATAGATAAAGCCTTTCTAGATGACATCACTATACTCTTTAACTGGGTTGATGATCCTGTAGAAAGCTTCTCCAAGCTCCTTCTCATGGGAAACTATGATGCACATTTATTCAAACGCATTGGGCTGGCATATGATGCCTGGCAGGGGTTAACTGGCTTGGATCCATCCGTGTTGGTGACCTGTTGCTCAGACCTGCCATTTATTCAGGCAGCTTACCAGCCGCTGGCTGATTCAACTAGACTTTCTTTCCAGAAGGACTGGTGAAGCTAAGCTTGTCATGCCAGATCCCATGCTTCAGATATTTTATTTAGATCAGAAGAACCCTTACCAAGGCTGACTGATTTACAACTTTATGGGCCAGGCCTGGTGCTACTGTACTGTTTGCTAGTTAAGCTGGCTGGAATAAAAGTGAACAGGGTTGGGGCATACCCAAGTGGAACTTTATGCCCCTGTGGCATGATTCATAGGTTTATAGTGTGTAAGCTGTTACTATTTCAATAAAATGGTCGGATGATGATAGATTAGTTGCTGAGCAGGTCAGTCAAATGCCACATTAGGATACTAAGTAGTTCAGCATGTTTATGAGCCTGGAAAGCAGGGTGTGGTTCAAGTAGTGATAGATTTTATTTCCAGGTTGTTGCAGAGGCTTGATATACCCTATCAGGGGCTGTCCTTTATTGTGGTATCAATGTTGGTAGAAGGGGTTTATGAAGAAGGATCATAAGAGAAGTATTATCCCTTCCTTGAAAATTTCTGGGGCCAATAGTGAGATATATCAGTCAGGAGGATGATCCTGGTCATGAAAATAGCTAGAGTCACATAACAGAGCTGTTTGTGTGAAGGGTCAGGGTTAGTTTCACCTGGGTAGGGGGTAGAGAATGCTATTGCTGCAACTAAACCAGTTATAGTCCAATATTTGGGTTAGAAAACAAGACAAAAAATAAGGGGATTAGGGATAAATTGATATTTATTAAAGATAATGGGTTTTATAATGTGGTAGTAAGCCATTGTGTTGCTAAGGGGGTATCACAGGTGGTGTGGTCTAGATGATGTGTGAACCTGTGCTGGATGTGGTCATGTGAGGGATTGTCATTGAATAGATCAAGAGGGGATATGATGTGAGACCTGTCATGTGGCTGGGCAAGTATATTTGTGCATAGTAAGATACAGTGGTAACTGGGATGTTGATTCTGCTTGCAGGGCTATGCTGAAATGAGATAGTTTCTCTATTTGGTTACATGTTGATATGTTATGTTCTGATATAGGTTGGTGTAAGATTGGTAGAATGATCTTCATTTATATGGATATGCTTGATATATAATCCTTTTGTAGGATGGTGGTATTTTATTGCAGGTTGGGCTATAATCCTTAAGCTTCATATCAGGATTGATACCTCTCTAGTGTCGCAACATCTTCAATTACTCCCTCTTGGGGAACTAACGCCCTGATTAAATCACCAAACAACTCACTGAATGGTTCACCCTACAGCATATAAACAGGTGGCATCATTATCAGTTAACCATCTATGACGGGGATCACTCAATCCAGGTCCTAAATGGAACACAACTTGATTAAGCCTTGTGGCTTAAGAGAAACATTACTCAGATAAGCCCCATAACCTCCATGATGTACATGGACAACATGTGGCTTGTCATGATACTATATATTAGCCTATATTCATATTCAATAAAGTATCATTCTCTTCTTAATCTTCCCCTTTATCTCGTTTATTATACTTCCCAGAAGTATAAACTCAACACTAGCCTGAATGTTTTCAAGGGGTTGGTAAGTAGCTTTATGTGAAAAGAATTGCTGGTAGGATGGAGTGGTATGGTTAATCTCATCTAGTTAAGGCTTCTTAGGATCAGGTATTTAATTATTGATAAGTTTATTTGTTGTGCTAGCATGGGTTTCTGGTATAGTTTGTAGCTTTAATAGGTAGTGGGGGGATTGTTTGATGTAGATGGAAAACATTGGCAGTATATATTTGGATCAATAACTCATTCGTTTCTAAGCAGTAATGTATAGTCTGGATGGTGTAGGGTGAAGCATTGCGGCTTAAGTTGGGTGGGAGGGATTGATGGATGCATGGCACGAGATCGGCAGAAAGAATTGTTTTGCCGAGGCGACAGTTGTTTATTAATTTTAGCGCTGGTTCCCAAGCTCGCGGGCGGGCATCTTGGATAAAATCGGCTTGGTGAGTTTTTGCTGGGGGAGCTTATGTGTACCAGATATGGCTTGGTTCGAGGGACTGGTGTGATATGATTGGTGGGTTAATCTAGTCTGGGGAGCATGTGCCATCTTGATTATCATGGATCGAAGCTCGGGTATAAGTAGGCGTGGGGTTGTGATGATTGGAATTCGGGTATAAGTAGGCGTGGGGTTGTGATGACTGGAATTGTAGCAAGTAAAAGGGAAACGGCAGTTGGGATCAGGTGTTTTGAGATTATAAATGGGATATTGCAATGGGGTACAACGGCAGCCTTAAGTGAGAAACGAGTCAGGGGCGGTTGCTTGCGAGATGTCTGATTTCCTTGGAAGTGATGTCATGGGATGGAAGATGTTTTTGGACAGGGAAGGGGTGTTGCGAGGCTGGCGGTTGAGGAGGGGTGGTTGGACAATGATACATCTCAAACAGCTCCGAGTGAGAGCAGGCTTCCTTACAAGCTTGGACTTGCGCTTGGACTTTTACATCCTTGTCTAAACCACTAGCATTGTTTAGCCATGACGACGCGCATGACGGTGGCACCTCCAGGAAGGGGGTCTCACGATAACGACAACGTCTCCGAGGACATTACTGATCTGACCTTTTTACAGACAAAGTCTATACGCAACGTTGGGCTGGTTCTACAGAAGCGGTTAGCAACCAACGCATGCTTCACGCGCATCGGCGCCAGGGTTCTGGTGGCGGTGAACCCATATGTCCACATCGAGGCCGACCTGGACAGCTACGTCCAGAGCCTGGTTACGCCAGACGACCAGCTCGCCCCCCACATGTACCAGCTGGCTGCTGTAGTCTACTTCCACCTGCGCCGCAGCGGCATTGACCAGTCAGTGGTGTTCAGCGGCGACACGGGCAGCGGGAAGTCCTACTGCCTAAACCTATTCCTCAAGTTCATGGCGGCTGCCCGCAGCAAATCCACAAAGGAGACCCGCCTGTTCAACAACATTGAAAACATCGAGCTCGTCCTCCGCTCCTTCTCCACTGCCGCCACCGCCTACCACGCCGAGGCGTCTAGGGTTGGGAGGTACATGGAGCTGCAGTTTGACGCACGCGGCCGCACCATCGGCGTCAAGTACCTGGACTATCTGCTGGAGAAGGACCGCGTTGCCAAGGTGGCCCCCGGCGAATCCAACTTCCACGTGTTCTACCAGATGCTGGCTGGGGTCTCGTCTGAGGAGCGCAGCCACTTCCATCTCCAGGATGCTGCCCACTACCACTACCTATCTGGCACCGCCTCCCCCTACGCCCCCATCGACTTGGAGGCCCAGTTCATCGCCCTCAAGGCAAGTCTCAAGACGCTTGGCTTCAACCGCAAGTCCCAAAGCCAGATGTTCCAGCTACTTGCATCCATCCTCCACCTGGGCAACATCGCCTTTGTAAACCAGGGCCAGCACAACACCAGCGAGCCCGCAGTGATCAAGAACCCCGAGACGCTTGATCTGGCGGCCGACTTCTTGGGCCTGCTCCCAACCACCCTAGAGGGTCTTTTGACCTACAAGTCCGTCATGATTAAGCGGGAGATGTGCACCGTCTTCTTGGATGCCAGCGATGCTGCCATCCAGCGCGACGACTTGACAAAGTGCCTCTACTCGCTGCTCTTTGCTTGGCTGATGGAGCACATCAACTCCCGCCTATGTAAGGAGGCCCAAGCAAACTTCATTGGGCTGCTGGATCTTCCTGGCTTCCAATCCAAGGCTTCCCCGGAATCCTTTGACACGTTCCTTGTCAACTACTCCAACGAGCGCCTTTTCAACTACCTGTGCTTCCAGGTGTTCGAAGCCAGCAACAACGCATACGAGGAGGATGGCGTGCAGATCCCCTTGGTAGACTATGTCGGCAACCAAACCGCCGTGCATCTGCTGGGGAAGCCTGGCAGCGGCATCGTGTCCATCATTGATAAGCAGGCCAACCGCGCAAAGGGCCCAGCGAGCGATGCCGTTCTGATGCAGGCCCTTGCCCGCAGCCACGGCCAGGACCCATTGCTGGAGCTTGACCGCACCAACTCCCTATTCACCATTCAGCACTTTGCCAAGAGCGTCACGTATTCGGTTTCGGGGTTCATGGAATCCAACCGTGCCGCGATCGGCGCTGACTTTGTGTTTACCTTCCGCGGCGGAGACGATACGCCAGTTGGCAACCCCTTTGTTGCGGGCCTCTTCACCAGTGACGCTGTGGCCACCGAGTCCCATCCCAAGAACTCTGGGGCAATCGTCTCGGCCCAGCAGCCCAACATCCCCCTACGCCAGCCATCCATGAAGCGCGAGCGAGTCAAGACGGGGGATGGGACAAAGGCGGAAAAGCCCCCTGGGGCCGCCATCCAATTCCAGATGGGCATGGATGAGCTGTTCGATACCTTTGACAACACCGAAGCCTGGTTCGTTGTCTGCCTGAATGCCAACCCCACGCGCACTGCTCGCCGCGCTGATATCGACACCCTTGCACTGCAGGTGGAGAGGTACGCTCTCCATAGCATGGCCACCCGCAAGGAGGTGGAGTACACGGTGTGCTACCAGCACGATGAGTTTGTGGCGCGCTACTCCCACGTCCTAGAGGCAGCCAACATCGACACTGGCCTGATGCCCATCGAGGTTCTCCAGGCCACCAAGACCCAGTTTGGCTGGGAATCCGAGCACATGGCAGTGGGCAACCGCTTCACGTATCTCTGTGACGGGGTGTGGCGGGATTTGGAAGAGAACCTCAGCAATGCTGAGCGGGATGGGTTCCAGCCCACCTACTTTGGCGAGGACACCCGCTCCTTCTATTCGGATGAGGACTACTTTGATCGCGAGTCAAAGATCTCTGGGTCCCAGGATGGGGACATCCACCTTACCAAGGCAGAGAACCAGCTGGTGATGGACTCCCCCGATGACGAGGACGATGACAAGCTTCCCAAGACGAGGACTCGCAAGTCATGGATCTGCTTCACGTGGTGCATGACGTGGTGGATTCCGTCGTCGTTCCTGTCCTGCTGTGCGGGCATGAAGCTGAAGGAGGTGCGGATGGCGTGGCGCGAGAAGGTGACGCTGTGCATTATCATCTTCCTCATGTGCACATCGGTGGTGGTGTTCATCGTTGGGATCAACCCGCTCATTTGCCCCACTCGCCAGATCTTTTCATCTTACGAGATTTCCAGCTTCAATACCCCCAGCAAGCCACTCGTTTCAGTTAATGGCCAGGTGTTTGATCTGCGGGGGCTTACAACACACTACGGAACCCAGCAAGCCCAGCTCACGAAGGTGTATGCCGGCAACGACGTCAGCTACATGTTCCCGATGCAGCTCAGCTCCCTGTGCCAGCGCTACGACGGAACCGCCATTGACGAAACAGTATCGCTGTCCAACACGACCATGGGGGCCCAGGACAAGAATGCCCAGTACCACGACCATCGCTACTACCGTGGCGCTGATTATTACCAGCCCGACTGGTACCAGAACGCCATGCAACGCATGCGGCTCACCATGAAGGCAGGAGATTTGGCGGTTGACCCCACGTCGCTAGCCAAGAAGGCCGCCAATAACTACTTTTGGGTGCTTCTCAACAACCGCGTCTACGACCTCAACAACTACGTGATAGGCAACGTCTACACGCTGACCCCTCAGTCAGTGTCCGCCCCAACCACCCCTGGCTACAACTTCATGGATCCCAACTTTATTGACCTTGTCCGCGCAGGTTCGGGCAAAGATATCACCCTGGCCTTTAACAAGCTGTACGCGGGTGACTCTGCAACCAAAGCCATCACCACCCAATGCCTCAACAACGCCTTCTATGCTGGAGTGCTGGATGATCGCCAGTCCTTCAGGTGCGTGTTTGCCCAGTACATCCTCCTGGCACTTTCGGTGTTCCTATTCGCCATCCTGTTCGTCAAGTTCCTGGCATCCCTGCAGCTGGGGTCAAGGCCCGAGCCTGAGGACCACGACAAGTTCATTATCTGCACCGTCCCCTGCTACACAGAGGGCGAGGAGTCGCTCCGAAAGACGATTGACTCGCTGGCGGTACTCAAATATGACGACAAGCGCAAGCTGCTGTTCATCATCGCTGATGGCATGGTGATGGGGGAGGCAACGACCAGCCCACACCAAGGATCGTCCTGGATATCGTTGGTGCCGACCCTGCCGTTGACCCGGAGCCCCTCTCCTTCCTATCCCTAGGCGAGGGCATGAAGCAGCACAACATGGCCAAGGTGTACACAGGCCTATACGAGTGCATGGGGCATGTGGTGCCATACCTGGTGGTGGTCAAGGTGGGCAAGCCCAGCGAGCGTGCCAAGCCAGGGAACCGCGGAAAGCGAGACTCCCAGATGATCCTGATGCGCTTCTTCAACAAGGTGCACTACGACTACCCCATGGTGCCCTTGGAGCTGGAGATGTACCACCAGATCAAGAACGTTATTGGTGTTGATCCCCACTTCTATGAGTTTGTGTTGATGGTGGATGCTGATACGGTTGTCATGCCGGACTCGCTCAACCGGCTGGTGTCAGCCATGCTGCACGACACCAAGATCATGGGGCTGTGTGGCGAGACAGCGCTGGCAAACGAGAAGGATACCTGGGCCACCATGATCCAGGTGTACGAGTACTTCATCTCCCATCATCTCTCCAAGGCGTTTGAATCTCTGTTTGGCTCTGTCACCTGCTTGCCTGGGTGCTTCTGCATGTACCGCATCCGTGCCACCAACAACCAGCCGCTGCTTGTCAACAACTCGGTCATCCACGAGTATTCTGAGAACCAGGTCGATACCCTCCACAAGAAGAACTTGCTGCACCTTGGCGAGGACCGCTACCTGACAACGCTGATGCTGAAGCACTTCCCCTTCTTCAAGATGACCTTCACCCCCGATGCCAAGTGCCTGACCAATGCCCCCGACACCTGGGATGTGCTTCTCTCCCAGCGCCGCCGCTGGATCAACTCAACCGTGCACAACTTGCTGGAGCTGGTGTTCCTCCCCCGGCTGTGCGGCTTCTGCTGCTTCTCGATGCGGTTTGTGGTGTTTATGGACCTGCTCTCCACTGTGATCATGCCTGCCACGCTGGGCTACCTGTGCTACCTCATATACCGCCTGGCTACTGACTCCTCCAGTGTCCCTATACTCTCGCTGTGCTTCATTGTGGCCCCCTACGCCATGCAGATGATTGTGTTCATCCTGTGGCGGCAGTGGCAGCACATTGGCTGGATGATCGTGTACCTCTTGGCCTTGCCAGTCTTTGCCTTCTTCATCCCCATCTATGCCTTCTGGCACTTTGATGACTTCTCCTGGGGCAACACGCGCGTTGTGGTGGGTGAGGATGGCCGGCGCAAGAAGGTGCTGGTGGGTGCCAATGCCGATGACGGCAAGTTTGATGCCAAGGCCATCCCGACCAAGAAGTGGTCCGAGTATGAGGAGGAGCTGTGGGAGGCCCACACTGAGTACTCCCAAGACTCCCGGCCCTACCGCCTCCAGCAGACCTCGGGGTCCCAGCTGCATACCCCCCAGGACAACTTCTACGCCGGGGTTAACCAGCGCAGCTCGAGCCACCTGCTGGCCTCCCCCCTCCCAGAACTTCCCCCGCCCAGACTCCCGGTCCAACGGCAACCTCCCCGATATCTCCCACACCCCTCCACCCCCCACCAGCCACCAGCGGGCACTCTCCCCCCCTGCCCATAAACCGGCCCCCCAGCCAGGCCCGCACCTACTCCCCCGACCTGGAGGCGGACATTGCCAATGCCGTGCGCCACATCCTCTCCACCAACGACCTCATGTCCATCACCAAGAAGCAGGTGCGTGACCAAGTTGCCCTGCAGCTCAACCTGGACATGGGGCCATACCGGGACCTCATCAACAGGTGCATCGAGTCCCAGATTATCAGCCAGCAGTAACCTCCTACTCCCCTAATACCATATTAAAATTATCCCCCACCTACCCCCCATAGATTGAACCTCCCCTCCATACCATCCAAGTAGAACTGTAATGCTGGGCTGTAGCCAGCTATAACTGATCCAACCAAAGAAATCACTTACCCCTACCCAATACCCAGTACTGGTTTGGGGCCTATCAGATATCAGCAATGTAGAGATAAACTATCCCAACCCATAAGAACCCTCTCTAACCAACTGCTTAGTTAAGATTACACATCCAGAATCAACCTTCAAACCAGTGATATCCTGCCAGTAAAGGCTCAAAGAGACCCCAGTTAAGGAGTATAGAGTGTTCATGTACATATATCAGGTTCTGAGCTAGCCTTGGCCAAGCATCTGAACCCTACACCTAGGGTAGGGACAGACACCCCAATTTTATGAAGGCAGAGTCACAACCCCAGCTTGTGAATGGTTTTTATTGGGTCATAACACAATCTAGATAGATCTGTTTGCAACTCTTGGAGCCAGGCACAACTTGTGCCGGGCTTCATTGCCTAGGTTGCAGTATATAAAGGGAGACAGTTTCCAAGGATGGGGCTTACAGTTCTGTGCAAGGCACTGGATACAAAATCAGAGTGGGGGGTAAAGGTGGGACATAGGATATAATTTTGCCCAAGGCGCAGGATGTAAAACCCAAGCAGGTTCAGGCATTGGGCCATATTTTACCCCCAGTTTATTATCGCTTTATCTGCCATTATCTCACAACAAAGGCTTGATTGAACCACAGTTTGCTTTAGATGATTATGTAAAATACCAATAAAAGATAATAAAATCTATTTCAATTGAAAGAGATAGTTTGCATAATTAGATAAACACAGCACAAACCCGTCTGAGATTGTGCTTGGCCACAATGCAATCCATGCATGCTGTTTTGTGACTTTAGGAGTAGGGCACAAACAGTGGCGGCTGAAATTGTGTGCTGCTCTCTAAAACCACAAAAGAATCTGCATGGATTATGAGGTGAAATTAAGGTCAAGGATGATTTTTGCCTATAACAAAGTCACACAACCAACTGTTACAGGTAAAGCTTTATCATAACACAGATTGCAACAATTTTGGTGCCCGTCCCTGCTCCATCTCCACCCCACACTGGTGGGTAACTGGACCTACCTTGGTCCATAAGCTTGCCATGCCCATATTTCCCCAGTTGAAAATGCACCAGTACGCTCTGAGTACTGGTAACTTATCCTGAGGACCTTGGAGGAGATCTAAAGCAGGTCAGGGATGCACCGGCAAGCCAAACCCCTAAACCTGAACAGGTTCAATCACCCCCAGCACAAAGTTTGCATGCTGCCAGTAGGGCAAACAGTATAGGGAAGGGGAGATAATAGGAGAGATAATCTTTTGGGTGGTATGTTTGACTTTGAACAGAAATATGTTGGGGCAGGATCCCAACAATGTCTGATATCAGTAACGGGGAAGATGATAGTGAAGACAATCACTATTTTTCTGGACTACTCTTACAGCAAAGAAGAGGATGTGGATCATAAAAATAAAATATTAAAGGGTTCAAATCTGCTCTCTCACAAAACTCTCCAGTTAAGGGGGTTGTCTTGTATGACAGGGGCATCAGGGGGAGGTCAGGTATTGAAATCTGATGCTTGTTGGTCCTGTAGTTTACTGGTGGTAGGCAGTAGGGTACTGAAAAAATCTTCCTTGCTTAGCCTGCGGCAAGACCTATAATACTTCTTGATAAGCATCCCTTTAGCTTCACATAATTTCAAAGGGTATGTGTTGTGCTGCAAGGATTTCTTAAATCCCTTCCTGGTTCCCTGGATAATGAGTCTACCTCCTTGAAATTTCAGCATAGACCCCAGCTGAGGCAAGTAGCCCTCCCAGGAGGAGACTTTTTTAGGCCATCATTTTGGCAGCAGCTAACTTTTCTCTGAGCCCAATATCCTTGGGTGCATGATCTGTGTTTCTGTAGGTAGTTTTTTATGTGATTATCATATGGGGCTGATTATTTCAGCAGATTAATTCTGGCCTATATACATAGATGATTTCAAAGGGATACCAGTCATGTCATGGCCATAGTTTTCCGGGTGTGGCTTGGCCAAAGCCCAGCCTGCTTGCAGCAATTGTAGATTTAAATCAAATGATCAATTGCAAGTGGGCGGTGGCACGGGAAATTGGGTCCAAGTGGGGCGCAGATGCCCCACGCCCAATTTTCCCTTCTTTGACCTTCTGGTCAACAAATCCTGACCTCAAAGGAGGTCAGGTAACAGCTTACAGAACCATCATTGGTGGTATCTGTAAGCTGTCTAAATATTGTATTCAAGGAGGCCATCTCATCAAGATGTACCTAAAGGCTTTAAGTAACAATTGTCCCCACCAAACTACCTTAGTAGTTTGATATTTTACTCTCAATAAATATTTTGCCTCAATGATTCACTTATTTCAATATTTTCCAATCAGATTTGTAATAACCAGACTGCTAGATTCTGCTTTCTCACCTCTGCAATTTCCTGGTAATCTTCCACCTCCTGCTGAAATGATTCCTGAAACCCGCGAAATTGAATGTGAGCCTATCTATGCTGCTGATTCCTTGACATTGAGCCAAATGAAGGTCTTCCTGATGTACCTGAGCATAATCTTCTGCTGCACCTTTCCTTATTCACTCTTCAAGGGTTATCATTTACAAGTAAACCCACATTGACTCCTCCTAATTGGTAATGTCATCATAATTTGGGTATACATTTCCCATTTAATTGATTATGACAAGCTCTCTCTACTTTACCCTGACAAGTCAGTTATTTTGTTGACTCTAACTCTGGATAATTTAATGCATTTTTTGATACACTATGGTCATTTATTGTTGAATTTACCATGTATGATATTTTCCTGGGTCTTTACCAGGCTGGCATTTAGCCTTTTCTCTTCATCATGTCAAAACAGCAGACTTGACCCACCAGCAAGGTTCCAAACAAGCGGGTTTGTGACCTTCAATCTGATTACCCAGCCACTCAAAGCCAGACTAGGAAGTCAACTTTAATTACCAAATCCAACAACATGAACAGATGATGATCCCTTATGGTGGATACCCTGTTTTAGCGCTTGACTCATTACCAGGATCAAGCCACCCCCTTCACCACCCAGCCATGTGATCAACACAATCATGTTCCTATTATCCTTGTTCACATTGAATATATAATCACTATCTCTCAATAAAGATTATTATTTAGCTTATAAATATTTTCCCCTTATAACTCTGCTAAAACAGCACAGTTACAACATTGGTAGCACAGGTAGGTTCTCCATCCTATCTTATTTTGAAAAATTCTGCCTGTTGCCTGCACGCGCCGCGGCCAACAAATCCTTGGCAGAATTATGTCTGGCCTCCTTCCTGACTGGACCCCGTATACCCCTGGTACCAAGATACCCAATGGCTTTGTCCTGTACCAGAACACAGTGATTCCACTATCTGCCTTCAACTCCATGTCTGCACAAGGGCTCTTTCAGGTGTCCTCCTCGAGTCTGTGACCAACCAATGAAAACACCATGCCTGCCTAAGTAGCCCAAAGACTATGAAGCGCTGGCTTGAATCTTTTGCCAGGGCCAACAACAACAACGCTGCTGCATGGATCCAGTCTTCCCAGAGCAAGCTGGCCCAGATGGAAGGCCCGCAGAAATTTTGGATTGCAGAAATCTCCATCCGCCTGACCCACAACACTGGCACCTGGTGTGACAAGTGACACAAGGAACACGCCAACAAGAACTGGGATACCTTCAAGCAAGACTTCTTGGCAAGATTTGTGCTGAAGGACACAGCGCTCATGATCATATGCCAAGTAAAGAACCTAAGCCAGACAGGCACCGTGAAGGAACTCACCCGCGCCTACAAGGAGCTCCAACTTTGTGCACCATCAGACATGGCCTTTGATACCCCAGCCACACTCCTCATGTACTATGATGCCCTTAAGTTACATGTGATGAGACACATGATCTGGGACCAAGTGATCAACCTGCAAAGCCTGTAATGCAAAGCAGAGAAAGCGGGACAAACCTCCAACGCCCTCCATAAGGCATAAACAGGAAAACAAGAGAGACCCAAGGATTCCCATACAGGCGGGCGCTCCACTCAAACACCCCCTGGAAACAACAGGAATAACACCAACCATAAACCCACAAACTCAAGCAGACATGGGAATGGGAACAATGATCAGTCAAATTATACCCATTTCCATATCACTGCCACGCAAGGCAATCAAGATGAGGGAAACCCCCAGGGAGAGCACTAAGCAAGCCAAGCTCTCCCCATGCAGCTCCTGACTTGCCCAACAATGATTACCAACCCAAGGACGTGGACCAATGTCCAATGATCCAAGTACCCTGGGAGGACCCAGTACTGTACACCATTGCCAGACATCCCAATAAATTGATGTCCTATCCTTTCTGCTTTTGCAGTTACACAGGCTCAGCACTCCTGGATTTAGGCGTGGATTGAACCCTAGTCAACAGCAGCTTTGTAGATAAGTCCAAGCTAACCACTAATCCTTTGCAGATTAAAAACGTGGTCCTGGCTGATGAACACCACATTGCTGTGACAAGGGAAACTGCCCCCTTCTATGTCATGCTCAAGAACCTCCATTCCACCATCCAAGGTCCCATCATCAACTTCCCAAAGTTTGACATTGTACTGGGGTTGGATTGGTTACAAAAGAACAACCCTCATGTAGACTGGGCAACCTCAGTGTTGACCATCAAGCGTGAAGGTGTCAACCACCAGATCTACCCTGACTCAATGGACCAACTCCTACGCAACCATGTCTTTGTGCGCATCACAGAGACCCTGGACAAAAAGGAGAACCTAAAAGCAATTGACTGGGACTCATGCCAGTAGGAGATCATACACTTCAAAGATCACCAGGATACCTCCACGCCTCAGGACCACAAAATTGTGGCCTGCCATCCAGAAATCTTCAAGGAAGCACTTCCCGGGCTTCCCCCTGAGAAACACATCCAACACTCCATCTAACTCAAAGGGGCTATCCTCAAAGCACGCCCTATCTACAGGCTGACCCCAAACAAAGACAACACCCTAAACACCTATCTCAAGGAGGCATTGGAGAAAAGACTTATCTGCCCCTCACAGTCTCCTTTTGGGGCCGCTGTATTCTTTGTGGCCAAGAAAGACAGTACCTTGCATCTGGTCAAAGACTACTGAGCCCTAAACAAAGTTACCATCAAGAACTGTTATCCACTACCACTGATTGACAACCTCTTTGACGCCTTGGGAGGAGCCACAGTCTTCTCCAAGATGGATCTGACTACAGGCTACAACCAGATTTTTATTAAGGAGGAAGACATCCCCAAAACAGCCTTCCACACTAAATACGGCTCATACAAATGTGTGATGCTCAACTTTGGCATGACAAACACCCTGTCCACCTTTTAACCTTCATGAACAATGTGTGATGCTCAACTTTGGCATGACAAACACCCTGTCCACCTTTTTAACCTTCATGAACAAAGTGTTTGCACCCCACATAGGCAAGCATGCCCTAGTCTACCTAGACAACATCATTGTCTACAGCCCCTTGATGGAACAGCACCACAAAGACCTTGAGGCAGTCTTTGCTACCCTGGCACAACACAAACTGTTGGCCAAGCCCTCCAAGTGCCAGTTCTTCTGTGAGCAATTACCCTTCCTGGGACACATAGTCTCAAAGGACGGCATCAAACCCAACAGTCAAAAGATACAGGCCATATGCAAGATGCCGCCACCCAAGGATAAGTTGGAACTCCGCACCTTCCTGGGGATGGTGGCCTATGTACGCCGCTTCATACCTGACTGTGGCGTTTTGACTGCCCCCTTATCCGCCATAACTGGCGCCAAATCCAAGTTTATGTGGACCCCCCAACATGACCTCTGTTTTAGATGCCTCAAGGAGAAGCTCACAACAGCTCCCATCCTGCAATACCCCAAACGTGACAGGGAATACCAAATGGAAACCAACGCCTCAGATGCATCCATTGGGGGAGTCCTACAAATCAAAAATAATGATGGTGACTTCCTGCCCATAGCTTATGAATCACAAAAGTTGACAGATGGCAAGTGTCAATACCCTATCCACAACAAGGAACTGCTGGCCATTGTACACTGTCTAGTCAAATGGTGTTGCTATCTGGAACGGCAGGAAGAATTCACAGCATTAACTGACCACAAGTTGCTCATATATTTCAAAACCCAAGCAAATCTATCTTGCCGCCAAGCCCGCTGGATGGAGCTCTTGGAGAGATTCAATATGCTCATACAGTACAAACCTGGGCCCAAGCTTGCCATGGCAGACACCCTCTCACGCCTATATGTCTGTGCCACAAGAGGGGAAAATGGGCTTAACCCAGACTGGCCTCTCTTGGTACTACAAACAAAGGACAAGGGTTTCCCCCCTGGTACAACCAACATAACAAAGGAAACAGTTATCAAAAACAAACACCTATTTGCTGACGTGTACGGGACCCTGCACAGAAAAATGTCCGACAGTACTACCATTCCCTATATCCCCACACACCAGCAAGTAGACACCATCCTACGCTATCACAGAGACCTCAGACACACCAAGAGTTGAAACCTATATGAGTTCCTTAAGCACAAGGCCTGGTGGCCAACCTTATACTGTGACGTTCAGGAAGTCCTAGACCAATGTGAGGTATGCAAAAAGTTTGCCAAAAGCAAAACCCCTCCAAAGTCAGTACTACCCATCCGCACACAACTACCCTTCAAGGTATGGGCCCTTGACGTTGTTGGCCCCATGCCAGGGAAACACAATGATAAGAAATACATCATCACTGCCATAGACTTCACTACAAGATGGCCAGTAGCCCAAGCAGTAAGGGCGCACACTGGCAATGACGTACAACAATTTATTGGCAAAGAGATAATCAGCAAGTTTGGAAAGCCAGAACTCCTGATAACCAATGGAGGGAAAGAATTGACCTCCAAAAACACCAATGTATACCTCGCTAAAAATGGGGTCAAACACACTGTAACAACACCATACCACCCACAGGCCAATGGACGTGTAGAGCGGCTAAATGCCAGCCTTGTGCAAGCCTTAGCCAAGCTCACCGCCAGGAGACCTGAAGACTGGTATAAGCAGCTATTAACTGCACTACTTGTGTGCCAAACCCAAGTGAACAGATCCACCAGAAAAAGCCCTTTTGAGTTGGTATACAGCACACAGCCAAATATCATCCAAGCATTAACAGGACCCAAACTGGAAATCCCAAGTGAAGTCCCCCTGCGCTCAGACCCTCAAGTTATAGAGGCCAACAGCAAACAAACAGAAAAGGAAAATGAACGTCTGCAAAAAACTTTTGTCCCCATCCAAGATAGACATGAAGTTGGGGACAAAGTTTGGGTCATGAACATTGATAAAAGCAAACTACAACCCAAGAAAGTAGGCCCAGCAATCATTCTAAAGGTAAACAACAATAACACTTACCTTGTGCAAGGACTTGGGAAGCATGAACAAGACAAGACCCTACACCATGATTGCCTGAGACCCTACAAAGCAAGACAAAAACAACACAAAACTTCCCTGCCTGCCACAGAACAACAATTAGTCCAGTATGGCGCCTGGGCTCCTGACAACCTCCCTGACAACCTATCCCCAGAGGAGGCCAACCTTCAGTTGGGGGTGTCAAAACAGCAGGCTCAACCTGCCAGCAAGGTTCCAAACAAGCGGGTTCATGACCTGCAATCCAGTTACCCTGCCACTTGAAGCCAGACTAGGAAGTCAACTCAAATTACCAAATCCAACAACATGAACAGATGATGATCCCTTATGGTGGATACCTTGTTTTGGCGCTTGACTCATTACCAGGATCAAGCCACCCCCTTCACCATCCAGCTGTATGATCAACACAATCATGTTCCTGTTATCCTTGATTCACATTGACTATATAATCACTATCTCTCAATAAAGATTATTATTTAGCTTCTAAATATTTTCCCCTTGTAACTCTTCTAAAACAGCACAGTTACAACAATCATTTACCTGTGGGAAGTAAAGAAAGTTTGTGTAGTGCTTCATTGTTTTGGTTTATTTTTCAATTTGCCAGTCACTGCATTCAATGCAGGTTTTCTGGCTTTATCAGCAATGTTGCAATGTTTTGTACCATTTTAAAAGTTATCTGCTTTATTTATGAAGTAGTTGATTGCTTCTGATGTGTGGTTGTTTAGTCAATCAGTATAATGGGCAGCATGTGGTAAATACAATAGGATAAAATAGATGATCCTTGGTTTTCTTTGACTTCTGGAAAATTATCTACTACATAAAAGCCTAACCTCTTAAATGGTTTAGAATCCAGTACTGGACTGACTGTAGGTTTGGGTTCTGTCATGGTGGAGTATGTTTCACAATATTTTCCTTATTTAATAAATAGATAATACCATGTTTAGGGTTGAGTTACCATAATATTTTCTTTAATGTGAGGCACAAGTTGTTGTCTTTGAATGCTCTAATGGTTGATAGTGGCTTAGAAAGGTTTAAACTCTTTGATTAAGGGGAAATTAAAGAGCATTTTTGTCATTTACAATGAAGTAGGATTTTTTATTGATAAATGAAAGTGTTTTTTGTTTCTGATTACTGTATAATGGGTATATTAATGAGTTTCAGGATAATTACTCTTATCCTTATACTCTGTTATGTATAGATTAATCCAGTAGGATTCAGGCAGTCAGGGCAATCCTCTAAAGGCTTGAAAAGTCTAGAGAAATTTTGCAACTGACATCAACACCTCACCTGACAATTTATCTTACCATCTGTAGGGGCTCTCAATGAGCTGCTCCATACCATATCTAACAACATTATACCTCCTGCCTCAAATTCCAAAGTAGATAACAATACTTCTTAATAAAGATCAAAGATCTTTCAAGAAAACTTACAATGATTTATTAAAAGAGTAACCATTATTTGTATTGTACCATTAATTCCACCCTCTTGTGAATTAGTGGCGTTATTTTACAGTATATTAACTGCCACTTTTCAACAAAGCTATTATCTTATCATTATTATCTGTTATTTTCTCTTGAAAACTACCTTTTCCCTTCAAATACTGAGCTATAATTAGATCAGTTGTAACAGTGATGGTAGCTTTAGGTTTAATTTGCATCCTACCTTCAATAAAATCCCCAAGAAAGGATGGGATTCTGGCCATGTGGCTAGTTCTATCCAATAATTCTTCCTTCTCATCCTCCATTAGGACATCCCAGAAGGCTACATTAGCTATCAAGACCAATCCTTGTTACTCACTATTTAAAATAAACTTCTTCTAGTTCAATATGATATTATCATCATCCCACTACAATTTGAATTATTTAAAGGCAGTGTGAAAGAAGACAAAATTGTGATTTCATTGTACTTCACAGAGCCCCACCTCCACATCTATCAAGTTGCTGACTCCATGTGGGTTACCATAACTTCAGATTGCCTTATTGGCCCTACCACCTCCTGTTTCACTTTTTGAACTGGCAACAAACTAAGATCACTTGGGCCTCCTTCAAAGAGGCAGCCAAGCTGTGAATGTTATGAATGCCCATATTCACACTCTTTTGATTTTTCCTTTGGTGGATTCTTTTGAGGACAAATATCTTTCTTTTGTCTTAGCCCCTTGAAATGAGTTGATTTCCAAAGATGGAAATACAGCTGTTTATCTACCTTGCCCTGCGCAACTCACTTGCCCCACTCATACCTGTGGCAAGTGATCCCAATGTCCCTATATTGTTTTGTGGTAACATCAAATGATATATGTTCTATTTCTCTATCACAAATAAAAATCAAGTTCTATTCAAAGTTTTGTCTTTGTGTTTTTCTGTACTTTGGCACCTCTCTAGCCACAAATAGCAGAGATTTACTATTTAGGGCCACAAGGTAATTTCTTCCCCTCCCCTTCCAACTAACCCAAGGCTTAGTACAAAACCAATCCCGAGGTTAGGATTTCCTATTGTGTCTATCTGGCCCTTAGAACACAACAAAAATGGTGCTCAATACAGGGGCTACAAGCCCCTTGTCTATCCCTTTTACCACTAAATTTTCAGGCCTGTCTCTTTTTCTGCTACATGAGTTATATACGTATGAAATTACTAGTCCTTTTATCAAAGAGGACATCTCAGACCCATCTGTGGTGAAATAGCTATGAGCTATTACACTATTTACCAGCTTCTATTGGCCATACTAGGCTATAGGCCTTATCTGTTGTCTATATAAAGCTTTAGGCTTTATCTGTTGGCCATAGAAGTCCATGGGCCATACCTGTCAGCCATAAAAGGCTATGGGCCATACCTGTTGGCCATAAGATGCTATAACCATTTCCTGTCAGCCATATGAGTCTATAGGCCTTATCTGTCAGCCAGACAAGTCTAAGGATCAAAGATGTCAGCCAGACCATTCAACATGTCACATCTGTCACTTAGATGAATTACAAGTGATCTGTTAAACTGTCTGTTCCATAATCTGTCCAGATTATGCCCAATTTGCCACAATTACCTTTGTAACAACCAGTTGCCAACTGACGCTGCTGTTCTAACTTACAACCACTCTTATCAGTTGTAATCTCCAAATTAAACTATAGCAACTAACTTGATTGATCATCAATATTTCATATTGCTGATCAACATTTCAGTTGGCTATCATCTCACAAATGCCTATATAATCTTCACTTGACTTATGTAATAAATTAGAGACCTTTTATTTTAAACCAAATACTGTTGTTTCTTCTTTAACTTGGATAATTTACTTGTCAACTGCCTTTGCAGAGGTGCAGACCTTGGGTCTGTACAACCATGATAGCTCCTGTAAGCTATAAACAGATGTTGAGCTCGTGTTTTCAGCACTGTTAATATAGAGACACCTAGGAATCATAAGTCTGCTGTATGCCACTTATCAATTCTGAATCCTCTCTTTCCCCTTCCCCAGTATCCATTGTCTGTCTGGATTCCAACTGATTAACATACACCCATTCCTCCTCCAGCCCTGTTCTGACTCTGTTATCTTGTTGCCAACCGTCAACTGAATCCTTCCCAAAGTATATATTGTCTATCTGGTATCTGACTGACTATTATACACCAACTCTTTATCCTGTCCTGTTGCTCTGTTGCCAATCAACACCTGAACCTCTTCTGCTGTTGTTAATACTATGATCTTCATATATTGACCATAGTCAGCAGCTCCTCAGTTTTATGCTGGCAAGGCATATTCTGTTGTACTCCACCTTTCCTGGTGCTCACATATCCAAGTACTTCTTAAGCCTGACAACCTGTTAGAGCAGTCACCACACCATCTATTGTCCCCGCTGTCTTAAACCTAGGAAATGGTCTGTGCCTAGCAGCTTATCATATGGGTACCCATGACTTGGAACAGGTCTTGACAGTAGCCCTTGGGATAGCTTATGATGGGGCCATTCCCAGCCTTCCACTACAGTTTAATTGAGAAGAATACTACAAGTTGATTGCTGTCCCACAATTCCTATAACATCTTCTCTTGGAAGCTGGTTCCTTTGATCATCTACTCATGTCCTTTGTCCAACCCACTTTGGCCCACCACCAGATGGTGTTGGGGCTTCACATTCAAGAAATATCTTTCCTTGGGGCTGCTGTAATCAATCATTGGGACCAGTTTGCTGCTTATCAGCAGTGGGTTCACTCCCTGTTCTCTCTGATGTCTGATAACCAACGTGATTTGATGGCAACCTCCAGAATTAGCCCATACAATATGGAACATCCTCCATGTCAACAATTCCAGAAATCATTTTTGCTTTATCTTTTATAATTTCAATTGAGAACTCAAAATTAAAATTAAACTTGCTTTTGTTATTGGTATCAACTATTTAAGCCAGAAAAAATGTCATTGAATAAATAAAGCAAGAAAAATATTTTTGAGGATTGTCAACATGGAAGATGTTCCATGCTGTATGAGTTAATTCTGGAGGTTGCCAATTCGATTGCTTCCCAATCTTGCCTGACTGCCTCCATCAAGCAGGTACATTTTTCCATCCCTGAATATGTCAGGGAACGTCTGCATGAATTCCATCAGTTACAACAACCCTGGTGAACCCAAGTGGACTCCACCCTGAACGCCTATCTCTCTGATTTTGAACAACTTGTGGAACAACTCAATAAGTTCAGTGCCTACTCCTTTGCCCAGCTAAAGCAGGTGGCAGCACACACTTCTCAAGGTCTCCATGAGCTACATGAAGAAGTTGCTCCAGAAAGAGCTATCTCTGCTGATTCCATTGAAAATCTCCTAGCCCAAGTGGAAAAGTTATCTGCACCTAAGGTAGATTCCCCTCCTTCTCCTCTGTCTGATGATATGTTGGATAGAGAACAGAAGCTATGGGATACCATCCAAGAATTATGTGTGTATACTTGTAGCCAAGAACACCCAGAAGATTTTCCTCAGCCTGAACTACAGGTGGCCATCTTGACTTCTCAGGTTGCAGTCCTTCAGCAAGAAGTTACTGCTCTCTGTGCTGCAATGACTGATATCACTAGTTATGTTGGGCTTGCTGACAACAACAGCTTCTGCCCTGGTTTTCCTGGATATCATCAAATTCATTGTACTAGGGAGTTGATTGCATTAGCTAATGAGGTTAACCACCTTAAGTGGGATCACATCAGCCTGGATATATATGATCAAGAAATGATTAAGCTGATTGAATCTGCAAATGAAAGTTTCTCTTCTTGCCTCTCTGTAGGACCTTCTTTAATCTCTTTCTTGGCTAAACTTTCTACTGTGATGAATACACATGGTTATCAACTGGACGTTTCTGAGCAGCATGTTAATCAAGCTAACAACATGAGCTCCCAAACACTGCTGCATTAGCTACTCTTGAGGAGAGTGTCCGCCAACTGTGGACACAATAACCCCCTCTGAATCTGAAGCTAAATTCTCTCTCTACGTCAATGTGTTAGATAGCATCAATGGTAGACCCCCCCAAAAAAAAAGCTCACTTCAAACCTATATTTAAGCATGTCTTTAACCCTAAAACGTCTACCATTATGATCTACTTGACTATCTACAAAACAGCCATGTAAAGGGCCTCTGATAGTATTAAGAAGGAGCATATTTTAACTTTTTTGCACCCTACCTGCCAAGAAATGGCTGTGCATGAATTTCCCATCATTGACACTTGGGAAGAGGTGAAACAACTTCTAATTGACAAGTTTGGTGGTGACCTCAGTCTAGAGATAAAAAAGGATGCCTTCATGCATATTGTGTTCAAACCAAAAGAGACCTTGGCTGAGTTTGCAGATAGTTTCTATATGGAAGAATAAAAGTTGATAACAAGTAGGCTACTAACAGCACATGAAGTCTATATGGCTTACACTCAAGCTCTCAAAGTTAATCAACTCTTGTGCCTCCACTTTAAAGCTCATAAAGCCATGCTCTTGTCTAGGAAGAGTATAGATACTTTACTACAAGACATGTACCTTAATCACTCTGGATCTGCTGTAAAATAGAATTGAGAGACCTCTATATCTGATTTTTCTCCCGCAACTCTTGTATCCTCACCATGAGCTTGCAGAATCCTCTTAGACACCAAGGTTGTTATAACTGCAAACAAATAGGCCACCACTCTTGTGTCTGTATCAGTCTGCAGGCTAAAGGGTCCAATCCTAAAGAGCAGGAAGAAAAAGAACAGTCAACCTAGAGGCAGAGACACTCTTGGTTGACAGTTCCTCCCAGTCTCCTCCAATTCCCCTGAGCATTCTGATTCCCAAACTCCTCCAATTCTGCTATTATTTAATGACATCTCTGATAATTCATACACGGATGATTCAGATACTAAAGACTCCAACGCCTATGAATTTTTAGTTCTAGCAGTGCCTAAAACCATTGCTGTTCCCTACAAACTAGGCTCTGGGAAGACTACAACCACAACTAAACCTCTGGCTAAAGCCAAAGAGGTTGTCTCTTGTTCTTACCTCACACAATCTAAGAGATCGTCTGTGTTATTAGAGTTGTCTGAAGAAGTGGCTGATGTATCTGAAGATGTCTTTAAAAATATTTCTGTATCTCTCCCTCTTCAGACTGTCTACAAGTAGTTCCCTGGTTTAAGGTTTATGATAAAAAACAAGACAAGAACTAGCTGAAGCACAGGATATCCTGTCTGTCCTCTCATCTTTTGGTTTTACCACTACTCAAGTAGAGATATCTAATTAAAAGGTGAAGATTAAGGCCATCTTAGGCATTGGATTGCCTGTTAATGTTGTATTCTCCAAGCTTGTGAAGAAGCTTAAACTGGCCCCCAACCTCAACTGTCAGGAATTCACTTCAGTGCATCCCCGTCAACAACAATTATTTGATACCAAATTTAGATATTCATTGTAATATTTGCCAAATTGAAGTTCTTAAAAATGAAGAATCAATTAGTAGAATTTGTTCAAAATTACCTCTGCTTGATATTCCAGTTTAATTTAATTCAGGGACAGGGATCAAACCTGCACCTTCTCAGGACTTATTTTCTCACCTAGAAAGTTATCTTAATATTAAATTTGAGCTCAACTAATTGTTACCTGTTAAATTAGGCTTTGAACAATTAAATCAAACCAAATTAACTTTGAGCTGTTCTGCACACTCTCTTGATGATGTTAACAAGGTTACAGACTCTTGTTATTTCAATTCTGTGCTGTTGTCTGCTCTTCCTGCGGAGAATACAGCTTCTGGTCTTCATCTTCTGTGGAGTAATGCAATAAATCTCCAAGCCAAGCCTGACAGTTAGAAAATAAGTCAAGATATGTAACCAATTTAATGAGAGAATTTTAAATATTGAGGAAATAATTTATTTCCCCCAGTTTGAAGCTCCTAACTGCTCCAAATCTCCAGAAATATCTCCAAATTTTCTGATCTCTTTTACCTATTCATTATATTATCTTCTTGCTACCATGCTATAAAAAGCTGGCAAATTATATTTCACTATTCATTCAATCAATAAAGTCTACATCCACTCCAAGTGAATTACTGTTCATTTTTGTTTGACTTAAATTTTTTAATCCTAACCATGAGATTACCCAAGACTTCCCTTAGAGAGTCTCTTGGGTATAAATTAATCTTATGGATGATCTTGTTGCAGGCTGTCCAGGCCAGCATTTCTCTGGGTACACAAGCTGACTCTGGTACCTCCCCCAAAACTCATTTCTTGGATAATTCCTGGCATTGGGTAATACCAGGAGTCTGGTATAGTGCAACCCCTTGTCCCACAATCCACCCCGTAAAGAAGAACCTAAGAGCTACCAATCCATTGACAAGCCAGCTGAGCCACAAGTTTTCTGTCCTTTGGTGTCTGCCTTCCTCTTGCGCTACTTAGGGGTGTACTTCTTACTAGGAAAATTCAACCCACTTTTAGGCCAGTATTGCTTATTTGGAGAAATATTCCACCTCATGATGGTGTCTCTGCCTGTGGGATCTCTTGTGACTGGACTAAATCCCTCTGCTATCATTCACCATCTTAGAATAATACTTCCAAGCAGGTGGGTGCCTGACATCAACTAGCATCAATCATTTGGTACTGCTGGCTGTCCATGACTTGTGTCATAGAAGCGTAATCAGTTCTTCTCATGTGTTTTGGTAAACTACTCCTAGCTGCATCTGCTGTAGTTCTAGAGAATGAGAGTTATGATCTTCTAGTTGGTACCCAATTCCTTAGGAAATAAAATGGTATAATCAACTTAAATGATGTCTATCTCTCTATTATAGGATATGAAGCCACTCTGATCTTTGAAGAACCTATCAAAGTCACTGGGAAATGCCTTAAGATGTGTGTGTTAGAATAACCAACTGATGTCTTCACTCTGAAGTAATGTACCCATTTGTCTAACATTAAGTGTCCTCCCACGGCTTGCCCTGCATCTGAAGGAATTTCACTGCTAGCCACTTCTGTCATAAGCATCCCTCCTGTCTCTTAAGTCATCCTGGACTCCCAGATTTCCTACAAGTTATCCAAACTCATGTTTCTGGAGCTATAACCTCCTCCTTTGTTAGGGTGAAATGAGCATTATCTGTGCTCTGGAATTCTAGATGTCTCTTACAAATACCCTTTCTAGCTTCTGGTAGCTAATATAACAGCCTTTTCCATATCTGTGTCTAAAGGCCAAGTTGTTGGGTATGGCAAGCTACTGAAAGCTCCTGACATCCTCTCTCACACCCCTTTAGTACAACCCAGGACTTTAATCTACTCCAGGTCAAATCACATGTTCTATCCTTGTTCACCTCTTAAGACTTCCAGAAGATGTTGACAGCTCAGAAGAAAGAAGTGCTCAACTTGTTAGACTAGTTTGCTAAAATCTTTGTTAAAGATAGTAATGATTATGACTTAGCTAAAGGAGTCATTCACCATATTGATACTGTTGATGAACCTCCCTTCTAAGCTATTCCTTATCAATGTAGTTAAGTGAAAGATGCTCAAGTGTCTAAGGAGCTCAAGCAATTACTGGATGCTTGGATGCTTGCTCCATCACAGATTCCATGGGATTTTCCCTTTCTAATTCTCAAGAAGAAAGACAGAAGACACCATATAGTGATGGATTACTGCCGGCTGTATTACCTCACTAAGAAAGACTCATATCCTTTGTCTTGCATAGATGATGCCCTTTGCTGTCTTGAAGGCTCAAATTTCTTTTCAGCCATGGATCTGGCATCTAGATATTAGCAAGTTGATCACACTATCAAATATAGACAGAAGGTAGCACTCATTACTTCTGAGGGTTTTTTTGAGCCTATATACATGCCTCAAGGGCTGTGTAACTCTCCTGCTACCTTTCAGTATGCCATGAATTCCATACTCTGTGAACTAAAACTCTCTTATACCTTGGTATACTTGAATGAAATACCTATCTTTGGTGCAACTTTCACAGATCACTTGGCTCACCTGAAAGAAGTTTTCCTTAATATTTAGAAAGTTAGCCTCAAACTTAAGCTGTCTAAATGTGCTTCCTTAAAGGAACGTCTTGAGCTCTTGGGTCACAAAGTAACTCATACTGGAATCCAACCAATGACCAAGAAGGTTGAGGCTATTGAAAAGATGCTTCTGCCCACCAAGCTTTTTAACGTAAAGGTCTTTCTGGGCATGATGGATTGCTATAGTTAATTCATTCCTGACTTTTCTGGCACTAGTGAACCCCTAGTTCAGTTACTACACAAAGATCCCTTTAAATGGACCACCAGCCAACAATAAGCCTTTTAAACCTGTAAGCAAAGGCTTAAGGAGGCTCCTATCATGGTATAACCCAACTATGATAAAGAGTTTATCATCTACTCTGATGCTAGTGATCTGGCCATTGAGGCCTCCTCATCCAACTAGACAATGAGGGAGTAGATCAACATGTGGCTTATACATCTCAAGCTCCCAACAAACATAATAAAAACTATAATATTACAAGAAAGAGTGTCTTGCTGTACTACATGCTGTTAAGCAATTCTTCAATTACATCTATGGCACACATTTCATTGTAGTTGGTGACCACGCCTCACTTAATTGGCTACAACAACTCAAGGATCCTGAAGAGTGATTAGCTAAGTGGGCATTTTGCCTTCAAGGATATGAATTCACAGTGTTGCATTGCCCTGGGATCCAGCATCAAAATGCAGACAGGTTATTGCAAATGCCTATCTTAACCCTTCACCCTGCAGAGGTGGATTGGTTGTACAAAACTTTTGGATATTCATTGGCTTGGGAGAGTGAAACTGAGGAAATTTGATTGACTCTGACTAAACTATAAGAAGACACCCTCATTTGTGACAACCAGCTATCCAAGAAAGTTTGCTACTAGTACCTACCCTACATTTGCCCCAGTCTTTGCCTATTATTGGTGTTTTAAGCACACAAAGCAACTGACCATGGGGACATTGCTAAGATCTATAATTGGCTTCAGAAGAACTATTATTAGGAGAACCTCTGCCTGCTGAAACCTGATGCCATTGCTAGTTGTCATGATTGTCAACTACAATGTCCCCAAGCTGCATCCCATGAGTTTAAGCTAGTTCCCCACAGCACATCTTTCATACGGTCAGCATTGACGCTGTAGGGCCTCTTCCTTGTTCACACTCAGGCTGTCACTTCATCTTGATTGCTGTTGACTATTTCAGTAATTAGGTAGAAGCCCATCCTACCAAGGACATTGTTGCCAATATTACTGCCATCTTATTGTTGCAGGATGTGTTCTATCAACATGGCTGACACAGTAAATTCCATAATGCCAGGGATTATTTGGCCAAGTAGGCAGGCTCAAAAAGCCAGAAACCCTTTAACAAAATTGACTTATTTAACGGACTTAAATCAAGCAGTTGATCAAAAATGGGTTAAAGCTGTTGCAGTTTGCCAGTTGAATATGATTCCCCCCTTGTAAGCTGATGTTGATAAATTGACGTAATTTGAGGGTCACCCAATATGATCTTATTTATCAGTATGGTCATCAGAAGTTGTTCACTCAAGGGTTCTTTGCAAACTGGACTAGATACTCACTTGAAGATGTAGAAGGAATATAAGCCAAGGATCCAGGTGGTACTGCTTAGTCAAATTTTGATATATATATTGAATGATTTTCACTGTTTCAACTCTTAAGAGTTGAGTCCTCCCAAAAAATTTACTGAATAAAATCAAATATCCCTTGGTCTAACTTTATTTTCAAATGTATCCTGTAGTTGACCTGCTGTGCTACATTCCCTACAATTTAATTATTAGCTGTATTATTGTGGGAAGATGAGGCCCTGCTGTTGGTACTTTTTTGTTGCCTCTGCCCAATGTTAATCCAATGCCTGCCAATCTTGGAGTTGTTCCTCCTACATTCAAAACTGAAACTCTGGTTTTATCTCAATATCCTGAATTTTATTCTGAATACACTCTGATTCTCTTAAAGGCTACTTATCTTGGGCTCTTTTGGTTAGGGTTAATCATTTTACTTAACCCTAGTATCCCATTTGGAAATTTCAAAAAACGGTATTTAAAGCTGCGTTGGTGGTTAATCATTAACTCCATGTGGATTTGGGTGGTGATTCCCCACCAATTGGAGACAGCTTCTTACTATCTGGCAATTTCTGTCACAATGGCTATCCTCAAGTACTACTGTCAGATAATGGATCCAACTTCAATGCAAGGCCATTAACATCTTTTATAGAGGCTTTGGGGTCCCACTGATCTTTCTTGGCTACCTATAACCTGTCTACTAATGGGGATGTGGAACACGCTAACTCAACCTTAGTTTCTATCATGTGGAAGCTAACCTATTTGGATGCTGATAATTGGGATCTATACCTGCATGCTGCCCTCTTTGCCTTCTGCCTTAGTAAACATTGTATCACTGGGTACTCCCCCTTTGCTATGTTGTATGGGCGTGAGTTAACCACTATGTTGCTCTTAGGGAGTCCCTTACTCTCTTCTGATGATGCCTTGGACCCTGATGCTCACATTAAGAACTTGGTCAATTGCCTAATTGATATCCAAGCCTCTGTCTATACCTCGGCTTACAAAACCAAGATGTTAGATCTCTCTGCTGGTAATCCTGGATGTTCTTCTCTTCCAGAGTTCAAGTTTAGAGACCATGTCCTATACTACCAGAACAGGGTGGAAGTATGTTCTCATAAATTGGACATCCTATGGATTTGACCTCTAGAGGTTACCTTCAAGCATGGCTTGGAGTACACTGTAAAGCTCCTCTTTAGTGATTGATCATTTTCCCAAGTGTATGCCAAGTTTCTCCACAAGTACCACCCCCTAAGGCCAATCTAGATGGGGGCAATGTCGTGAATGCCCATATTCACGCTCTTTTAAATTCTCCTTTGGTGAATTCTTTCAAGGACAAATATCTTGCTTTTGCTTTTGCCCCTTGAAATGAGCTGCTTTCCAAAGATGGAAATACAGCTGTCTATCTTCCTTGCCCTGCACAACTCACTCACCCCACTCATACCTGTGGCAAGTGATCCCACTGTCCCTATATTGTTTTGTGGTAACATCAAATGATATCTATTATATTTCTCTTTCACCAATAAAAATTAAGTTATATTAACATTTTTGTCTTTGTGACTTTCAGTAATTTGGCACCTCTCTCTAGCTACAACTAGCAGAGATTTACTGTTCAGGGCCATAAGGTAATTGCTTCACCTTCCCTGCCAACTAACCCAAGATTAATAAAAAGCCAATCCTAAGGTTAATATTTCCTTTTGTGTGCCATACCTCAGAACACAACAGAAATTACCAATGGTGGTTCTGTAAGCTGTCACCTGACCTCTTTGGAGGTCAGGATTTGAAAAACAACAGGTGGTTTTAGGGAAAATTGAGCACAAGGAATTAGTGCCCCGCTCAGACCCAATATTTTGTGCCACCACCCACTTGTGATTAATTGTTATATTTAAATCTACAGTTGCCGCAAGCAGGTGTGGCTTTGGGGCGGGGTTCCCCAGGTGGCGGGGCTTTGGCCTGGCCACCCCTGGGAAACTATGTCTGTGAAAATAAAAGCTGTCTTAAAAACAAAAGGCTGGCTATAAATATCCATGTTCAAGTTGCTCCTCTCCAGTCTCGTAATTAATGTAACTCTTTTATTCCAGGTACCTATTTCTTTAGCTGTTACTTTTTGCAGCCTTTTCCCCTATAGTTTCTCATTTATTGCTAATCAAAGTCCTAATGATGGCTTGATAAATAATATCACTTATTAAGAGACCTAATTTCTTTGGCTGTCACTAACATAGATTAGATCTTTGTAACCAGAATCAAAATTCTGTTTGCCACCTTAACTCACAGTCCACTCAGGGCACTCAATGGGCCCCCCAAACCAAATCTAACAGCATACTCTCTTTAAAATTTCTTCACCATAGCAGAATCTTATATTTCTTGATAAAGAGTGAATACCATTATGACAATTATCTCACGCATGGCTTGTCTAACACAATGTCAGAGAACAACCATGGGCAGTTGGCTCTCAGAAGTGAGGATGGGGCAGGGCAGGCAGGCAAAGCCTACCAGAGGGTTGATGCTAACTTGAATATATATGTTGCAAGTGACAAATTCTTATCAACTATGCTTATTGAAAGGCCTCAACTACAGGATTTGAACCCTGGCTCCCTGCAGGCTGCCAGCCTGCAGTTTTTTGAGCTCAAACCAGAGCAGAATTTGACTTTGGAAAATCCTTTGAAGCTTGATAAATCTAATTCACCTACATCAATACTCCCCACGCTAAAGGTTCCTGTTAACTCAACCAATCAGCAGGTGGGCCCAGCCACAGATCCCAGAATAACTCAGGCCCACACGGAAGGGGAAACAGAGAACCTTCCCATAGAATGCAGGCCACCCAGAGATGACTAATCCCATAACCTGACTAGGAAATTTGAGCATTCTTAATTTGAGCCAGCCAATGGAATAACCCCTGTGATTGATGCCACCAAAGACTGGGAAGACCTGGTGAACGGGAAAAACCCAGGCCAAGGAATTTTGTGAAAGTTTACCATGACAGATGGGCATACTTATACCCTGGACTGTCAGGAAGATGCCCATTGCCATTCTTGCAATAAAGTGACATGAACCTTTGGTTCAACCAAGTGATCTCATATTTGATTTTAGTTCTATTTCATTTACAGCCTACGTCTTGCGGTTCCGCACCCCACACTCACCTACCCCAAGAAACTGCGGACCAGCTGCCTGACCTTTACTGTCCACCAGGAGCTCCCTTTGGCCCAGTACATTTCACTGAGTACCCACCCAACCCGGCGTATTCTGAGTTTACTCTAGAGGAAATCCTGATCCACGACCCCAAAGCTAGAACTATAGAGACAGAATTCCTTTACAGAGAAGGCACCAAAATCATCCGGCCCCCTCTTCTATTCTGAGACAAGTATAACTTACGGCCCACATATTTGGTTCCAATGACACCACTCCTAACCCTGCGGCTCAACCGCCCGCAAGAATCTGTTGCCGCTAATGAATCCACCTCCACCCAGATATTTGGGGTGATTTATATCACTCTCACAGGGTTGATTGATTCTATGGTTCCTGCAAGCAGACCTTGGGCAGTTCTTGGAAAATTGTTATCTTATATTGTAAAGTTAGCCCCAATATTTGGTGGGCTCTCCCTACTGGGCCCGCGGGCTGTCTGCCTGCGAGTTCTCAGGAACCCCCCATGGGTTGGATCCCTGACAACGTAGGAGAGATATTGTCCCACCCAAGACCAAGGTCCAGCTGCAGGAAACATAGTGTCAATTACCCCAGAGAGGTTATTGCACACTGTTCCAAAAAGCTTATTGGTATTTTCAGCAGGGAGGTTAGGGGCATACAGGGATGTGAGCTTTGGTGTGTGTGTGGGGGGGGTCCATGTTGACTTTTAGGCAGGAAGAAAGTTGTATCCCCCCTTAATGACCTGTGCTGAGTAACGTTCCAGATACCTTTATAATTAAATCTGGTTAGCTCTTTAGTACAGGCCAAGGGGTTAGAGAAAGATATGTTTTCAGGCTTATCATCTTTTGATTCAGGCTTTAGAGGATACTCTATGAAATCAACCAGCACATAGGGTGCTACAGGTGGACATAAATCTGCAGGTTAAGGGACTGGCAGGTGGGTTTCTGTGGTTCAACTAAACCAGAGGGAATGGTGTTCAAATGACAGATATAAAAGATAAAATATAGAAGCAATTAGGGAAAGCAATGGATCATAAAACTTTTTAATTCATAGTGGCAATAAAGCCTGGTGCTGAGGTTATGGGTTAATGTATTTCCTCATAGACATGCTTTTCCTTCAGAGGTCAGGCATTTAATGGTTGGGTATTTGGGGTTTGGGTGGGTGGGCTGCCTGGCTTTTGGAGCAGTGGAATGGCACTAGAGCAGGTCAGGCTTTTGTTGGCCAGGTCAAGTATAATGGTAGTACAATTATTCTGTTCTCAAATGATATTCTTGGGAGTGACCTAATATTTGATCCTCCCTTCAGTGGCAGGCAGGCTGTAGTCTTTAGTGCTGGTTTCATTGGCTGCCTTACTTGAGATAATTGTCTTTGAGCCAACAGTTGGGGATTCCTTCTTTATGTAGAGATAGTGACTCTTAGTTACATTTGAGGTGGCTTTGGGAGGACTTGTAGGGAACTTTTGGATCAAAATTGCTGAGGATTTGACCCCAAAAAATGTGGGCAGCCAGGAGCTTGGTCCTTGGGGCAGGCAGGCTGTAGGCCAACCAGGGTTCAATTCCTGTTCCATGGTTTGGGGCTTGGGAGGGAAAGAACTGACATTTATGATGCACAGGAACACACCTTATTTGGATCACCACCACATTGCTATCCCCTTAGTGGCCTAATGGCTTTACTTCAGTATAAGAGCTCTAAGCCCTCTAAATAAAAAACACCTCATTCTTGATCCTTCCTTCATTCCCTCCCCTTTATGGATTTTTGTCTTTCTCAACACTAACACTGAACTATATTTAGTTCATTAATAATAGGGGGATGATAGTTCCTACCTTATATTTTTTGCATCATCTGGCTTATTAAGCCATCCTTCTGAAGGTTCTGGATCTGGCGCCAGTATGAGATCTGAAAATAAGCCTTGGATAGGATGTTTATTTTGGGTGGTGCTGAATCTATAGCTGTAGTACATATTTACCTTTCTTATCATCTTCAATATCAGTTGATCTTGTATTAAAGATCTTGCTCCTAGTGTATGCTGGAGACATTCCAGTGGCATCCCAATTCAGGATGGAAGCCAGGGCTTGATCTCCTGACTTAATTTTCTTACAGCTGTAGAAGCTCAATAGGGATGGGATATCAAAGCCCATGAAGCTAAGAGATTATCTATGAATGCCTTTGTGGCCTGTGATATGACCATCTAGAGTACCTGATCATTGAAGTTTCTTGCATATCTTTAGGGGGTTGTGGTGGTTGATTCCTTTTGGGAGACCCTTTCAATGAATCAGGATTTATTAGGAGGATGCTCTCATTTGGTTCTGGATTGTTGTTGTGCTCATACTTGCTAGGGAGAAAGATAATCCACAGTGCCAGAGATGCTCAGGATGTATAGGTTATATGACCTTGGCTTTTATGTTCTGGATTCAGATATATTTTTCATTGCAGCTCTCTGTAAAGATGGTAACCTCTGTAAGAAAAATTTGTTAAAGGGCTCGGGTCAAGATGGCACTGTCTTCTTGAGAGAATGTGGCTGCAGCATAAAAGGTACCTTAAGTAGATAGATGCTGGATTATTTGACCCATTGTAGATACTGCACTCCTTCTTTGTAATTCATCCAGCATGTTACAAAAACTATTTTTGATATTTTCTTTGGCAGGATGTATTTATTGCCTCATGTATGTCCTATCATTGCTACCAGTCTGATAAATATACTTCTTGGATGTATATTAGATGAGAAAATGAGAGTTACAATAGTGAAATATCATTAATGAAATAACAATAGAATTTTTATAGCTGTGCAACATGCCATGAAATATATAGAGTAGTATGTTAGAAAAGTTCTTGTAGGAAGCCAAGGGCTTATCCTACTTAGGATCTGATCTAGAACCAGAGTAGGAAGCACTATTGTTGGTGGCTTTAGTATCAATGTTTGGAAATATAGATATCAATCAGAAAAGATATTGTCACTTTGTTTTAATAAAATCTAATTAAAGAGAAGGCTAGCAATGAGGATAAAGACTGTTTTTATGCTCAATAGTGGTCAGATGCTTAGGGTTGTGTTTATTTGGTAACTGAAATAAGCTCCCCCAAGGAAAAGGGTAGCATTAAAGCTGAGGCATACTTTAAAGAAAATGAGAATTAATAGGGTTGGGCTTAAGATACCCATGGCTAAAGAAAATAACCAAACTCATTCCCACAATAAGCAAACTCATGGTTGCAGGATACTTGAAGTCATCAGGATCCGACCAGATTGTTGTTAGCCCATACTGTCCTAATTCAAAGGCATTCTGAAGACCAAATTGAAATCCAACATAAATACCAAGCTGTTCAAAACCCACCCCCTCTTGTATCATCTGAGTCTGGACAAGGTCAAACCCGCAGAGCCCAGCCCTAGCCAGAATAGTACCAGCTAAAAAACACAATTAATCTTTGACCCTTTAATGAGAACTGCTGCTCCAAGAGTGGAATTATTTAAAAAAATGCCTTACTTACCTAGCAAAGCTAAATAGAAAGCAACAGAATGAACTGGCACAAGGTGTATAGCTATTACTACTAGCGCCAAGTAAAATACCTCCTGAGATAGAAAAGCATTTCCGGCCCACCTAAGGCCAATTCTTCTAACCAGGTGAGGGGAGATAAAAGTGCCTACTATCCCAGTAAAGGTACATGCCCCAGAAACTAGAGCTACTTGTTTGTCTGAGAACCCGACTGCCTTGAAGTAGGCAATCATAGTCCCCCCAAAGCTTAGCACATTGCAAAAAAGCAGAGAAAGCGACAAAGAGGCTGATATAAATAAACATTTTAAGTTTTGAGACTCTTACTAAGAAAAAGGGGATGCTTTACAAAAAAGGCTAAATTTCGGAACACGGCTACAGGAGAGGCATTTAAGGAGCGAATGTTGGCTGGTAAGTCCATTTCAACCAATATAGGGAAACGTTTATAGAGGCTAGTGACCGAGTAGATCTCCACAAAAAAAGAAGCAACCGTCAAAGTTATTAGACAAATAGAAGTCAGATATATCGTGTTCAAATCAGATATTGTTGAGACAAACATGGGTACAAAGAAGCCACACAGCAAATCTATCCTCCTAAGAATCGCATTCAGGCCTATAAAGTTAAGTGAATCATATAAGCAGCTTTTACTGGAAAGGAGGCCGGAATCGGATTTGGTAAGTACTGCAAGCCAATGCTAAGTTCAAAAAAGTTAAAACGAAAGAAGTCAAGTACATGATACTCTTTCTATCCCTATCTTGATGCCAACTGTGGATAACCTCATTATTGCACCGGTAATTAAAAGACAGTAAAATAGATAGTAGTGAAAATCAGTTAAAACATCCCCATCCTGCTTTTGAAGATCCAAGATGATGAGACTAATAAAGCTAAATATAATTGCCGTTTTCTGTATAAATAAAGCAATCCGTACAGCTAAAAGCCAAGTTAGTTAGTGGACAGATGCTGTTATAATATACCTATTATTTTCATCGATGTATCAATTAGGCTCCCTACAAATGAACTCAAGATGATCGGGGCAGCTGTTATCGCTAAACCATATAAAGAGGTTTGCAAAAATGTGCCCGAGTATATTTTGGAGATGAATATGGCTACAGCGAAATCGAACATGCGTTCAACCCATAAGCTTATTTGCTTTAATGGAGTTAATAAAAAAAATACCTAGATGCATGAAAGACGAATAGCCAAGCGTAATGCCTAGGTGATGTAGTACATGGACCAGACGGGTTTGTCGGATCTAACAGCGCGGGCTCCGTGGAAGCAGAAACATCTTCCATTCTACAATTATTCTAAACCGATCAGGATTATCTCTGATCAGAGTAATGGTATTTGTATTAAATAGGACTTTTCAGCAAGTTATGTTTAATCCCGTGATCATGTATTTTATTTCAACCGAATTACATTGGATTTCTTTGGATATTTATTTTGGGCCATTCAATGATGACTTTATTTAACATGAGTGGTTGGCAATGCTGTATGGATACCACTCTTGCCTGTTCAGTTGAAATCTGGCCGAGTGATTTGATGGCATAAATGTGGAATCTAAAATATTAGTGACGCCTTTCATAACTAAATTTAGGTTAATTACTTATTAGCTTTAAATGGGTGAGTCTATTTCGTTGGAAATAATCCGCCCACTATGCCAAACTTGTATAAATTTAATTGGTTTAGAGTTTATATCAAATCCAAATGTTTATCGAAGCCCTGAGTATCCCTTTACAAAATTACTCAATCCCATTCAACCCTTTTGGTTTATTGCAAGTCTTACTGCCCACTTGTTTATGATCAAATAGAATATTTCTCTTATTTATAATGATCCTGAGGTAACTATGTAGCCTTGCAATCTGATGAACAAATGAGGGTGTATAAGAAGCCAAGGTCCAATAAATATCAAGTTTAAACCATCCCAAGCCCAAATTTGATAGAGAAAGCTTTGACTGCTACTCTGGTTTGATGGTTGATTCATCAAGCTCCTGATTAATAATATCTGCCATACCGTATAGACTACCAAATCCATAGCACCATCCAATCAAATTTTCAAAAACCACTACAACCATTTCTAAATAGCTATAAAGCCCAATATATTAACTCTGTATATATTATAACATCAAAATGAAGCAAAAACTGTTCTCTTTCTTATAGCCTGAAGCAGCAGCTCCAACGGCATTAATGAAATTTCTTCAAAACTAATTTCAGCAGCTAAATGATTTATCCCAGCGATGGCATCTTCAAAGTTTAATTTGCATCAGCTTTCTAACATGCTGAGATGAATTGAACAAGTTCAGCATAGAACAGAGTGTGCACTACACCATCTTGAAATGTGGCATCTCAGATCTTTTTAAAGCAAGGCTGTGATCTGAATAATTGAAATTAAAAGAGCCTAAAGGCGATCAAATAGCTATTCTTTGCTAGCAGTCTCTGTTGTGCCACCTTGAAAAATGCTATCACAGAAATGGCGTAACAAACCAAAATTAAGTTTGGGTTATCCAAATAAGGTTTAAACAAATACCTTATGAAATCTTGTAAACAACAACATTGCAAAAAACTATTGGTGAGTAGGCAACTTTTAGGAAGGATTCGACAAGTGCTTTGAAGAATAATGTCTTTATTGAATAGTGAATTGGTTTTTTATAGCCAGAAGTATTGTGGCTGGGCATAACTTGATCAGTAATTAAGTATCAGGTGACATGACTCAAATCAGGAATTAGCCTCCAGATGGACAAGTCAGGTGAAAATCAATTTGATACCAAAACAGGCAAAGGATGGACGTTAAATTAGTCCGGTGCTAACCAGAGCAGTTAATCCTCCAAACCTTCAACAATTTATTGGAAATCCAGCTAGGGGTTTTAGCCTGAGGGAGCTTCAGCTGGTTATACCCCCAAAAGTTATAAAATAGGAAACTTTAAATAACAAATAAAGTATTCTTTACAAAAAATTGCTTTTTTCTCAGTTATTTCTCTATTTTTACATGTCTTCTTTTAAGTGAAATAAGGCCAAATTTGCAATCACCAAGGGGAGGGCATATGTCTACAAAAAAGGTCTAAAAAGACTCTGGAAGAGTCTTGAGAAGATCTGGAGGTGTCAAAGACCTACCTGAAAGAGGCCTTGAAAGAGATAAATGAGGCCTATCAGGAATTGTTTAAATAATGCTTTTCTAAGAGGAGACACCTTTCCTGGGAAATTGTGTCTTTGCGTGGAGCACTCACAAACTTTGGGTAGGGTTGAACAAGCTGTTCTATGATTGGAAGCTAGCAATGGAGAGAGAATGTTAAGCCTGCAGTTGAGAGAAGAGAAAGGTGTTATCATAAATGAAGTTTGCTTCCTTTTATGAGGCAGAACTGCAATCAAGTATCAAACCCCAGGCCTCCTGCCCTAAAGCCCTCCTGCTCAAGGGACCAGGTACCCAGATTTTATCAGGCTTAAATATTAGGGTTATTCAATCAAGAGCCTGTAAACTAAGGAAGTTTTTCTGAATCTGGAAATGATTGAAACCAATAGTTTTTCACTTGAATACTGCTCCTATGCAGAAGTAGCTGCTTGCTTAATAGGGCACTTGTCCAAACCCAAAATAAAACCTGCCAATAGCATTTGCCAGATGCTGATCCAAATACCAGTAATCAGCACACATTTTTCCAGCTGATCTGATTTTAAAAGATAAGGTTTATAAGCAGAAAGATTCCTATGTCTATTCTCCAGTACCAGCCAATAATAGCCTGCCTAAGCCTGAAGCCACATTGTTGCCTCCAGATTTCTGGTGCCAGAAAGCTCAAATTTTATATTCACACCCAGAAGATGAAGCCTGGGAAATTGGTATATATACCCTGCCAAGCCAGGATAAGGCTTTATTGCCATCCTGGTAACACAGCTGTGACAAACCTTTGGTTCAAACAGATTTTATCTTACAGTAGTTTTAAAACCTATGGAAACTGTAAGAGAGGGGTGCTAAGCTAACTAAGCTTGGCTTCCATCCCAGAGGAAAGATCCACCAAGATACTATCCAGTGCAACACTGGGAGGGTTGCTTGAACAGGAGTCCAGAGATAGGACGTGGGGGACAGTTACAGAAAGTAGGAGCTAACCCTCATCAGATCCATCCCTTCAAGAAGCCAGGGAGTAAGCTAGGTGCTGTAGCCCCAAGGAGCAGGTGCAGGCCAAGAAATGCATTGGGGGTCTTCCACCAAGAGTGCAAATGAGGGGGGTCCTATTCACATAAGGGGCCTGGCAATAAGTCAAGAAGGAGTGGATCCAAATCAACAGGTGAGGCTCTTCATCAAGTGTTCACCAGAGATAAGGAGGTCCTGAGCCCAGCTGGGAAGGTCTTCCACAAGGGGCAAGAATTGAGAAGGGTTCTCACCCACTTGCAGCACAGAGGAGAAAATCTTCTCCCAGAGATCAGAGGAGGTGAACCAGATGAACAAGAGCACAAGGAAAAACATGAAGACCACAAATTTGAGAACTGGCATCAACATTTTTAGGGAGCAAAATTAAGATTTTTGCCCAAGAAATGCAGATCCAAGTATATAATTGGCCCTGTAAAAAGGAGGGAAATTTTGGGTCCAGGAATTAAAGGGGATAACTAGTATCATTAATATTAAAGTACAAGCTACAATACAACCACCAAAGTGAGTGTAAAGGACTCAAAGTTAAGATGAAAGCAAGAGTAAAACAAAAACAAATTAAAATAGATAAATATATGGTTTTCTATTATAAAAACTTGAAATCAAACTAGGTTTCAAAGTCAAAAGAGGTAAGACTCAACGTTGATACTAACATTAGCAGTAGAGGCTTTGAAAGGGATGATGGGAACCAGGGGACAACAACCAAGGTAAGGAGAGTTAAACAGCTTCACTAACAACTTTAGATAATCAAAAGGCCAACTATAGGAGCCCAAAAGAAACACTAAAAAATTTAAGTTTAAAGCTGAAACTTTATTGATAAGAATGAGCAAGTAGTGGACCAAAAGTCCCCTGTCTTGCTTTAAGGGACAGGCTTAGAATTTGGGGGGTCAGCTGATCTGGACAACAAATTTGATTGGTCAGGAGAGAAATTTTGTAAGGGAATCCCAAGTGGACTGGAATGTGACAAAAATTGTGGGATAGTAAGAAACTGTCTCTAAGTGGTGGGGAATCACCCACCAAATCCACATAGAGTTAATGATTAACCACCAACACAGCTTCAAATACCGTTTTGTATAAAATTTCCAAATGAGATACTAGGATTAAGTAAAATAATTAATCCTAACCAAATTAGCCCAAGATAAATAGCCTGTGAAAGCATCAGAGAATCTTCAGAATAAAATTCAGGACATTGAGATGCAGCACAATTTTCATTTTCCAGGATAGGGGGGACCACTCCAAGATCAGCAGGCATTGAATTAACATTGGGAGGTGCTGACAACAAAGTTCCAACTGCAGGGCCCCATCTTCCAGTAATGGTCTAGCTTAGAATAAGATTGCAGGGAATGTAGCGCAAAAATCCAACTACAGGATGCATTTTAAAAAGTAAATTAGACCAAGGGAAGTTTGATTTTTATTGAGTAAATTTTTGGGAGGACTCAACTCTTAGAGTTGAAACAGTGAAAATTATTCAATATATATTAAAAATTGACTAAGCAGTACCACCTAGATCCTGGGCTCCTATTTCTACTACATTGTCAAGTGAGTATCTAGTCCAGGTTGCAAATAACCCT
Source organism: Entomophthora muscae (assembly GCA_014839935.2). Lineage (NCBI taxonomy): Eukaryota > Fungi > Entomophthoromycota > Entomophthoromycetes > Entomophthorales > Entomophthoraceae > Entomophthora > Entomophthora muscae. Next base: position 87,217 of record QTSX02000896.1, read on the forward strand.
TGTGTGGCCAATTTCTGATGACCATGCTGATTAATAAGCTTGTATCTGGTAACCCTCAAATTACGTTGATTTATCAACTTCAGTTTGCAAGGAGGGCTTGGTTTCAGCTGGCAGACTGGAGCAGCTGTAACCCATTTTTGATTGACTGTTTGATTTATCCATTAATTGGTTCAATTTTGTTAATGGTTTATTGGCTTTTCAAGCCTTCCTACTTGGCTGGATAATTCCTAGCATGATGGAACCTACTGTGACATGGAAGGCTTCCCAATAATTTCCAATTTGACTTCTGATTGGCTAGTGCTCATGAAGTGCTTTAGGGACCCATTAACTCCAATTTGAGTAGCTTTTGTTAATTTAGCAGAAGCGCTCCCTGATTGGTTACACTTAATTTGATTTAAATGGGGCAAAACCAAGCCAACAAGTAGTCTAAATTGATCAGGGATTCTTCCCAGGTTAGAAGAGAAATCAGAAAGTCAACAGATGCCCCTGGGAGGGTTAAGCTAAAACAAATCTCTTATCAATTGTGTGTGCTATATCATTTATCAAATTCAAGGGTTTGCAGGAATTTGAGATGATTTCTTGGTACAGCAGGGGAAAATTTCCCTATCCAAGGCCAAAAGAGGGAGTAACTCTACAGCAAAAATAGTTCAGAATTGAACAAAATGAGCTCAGATTTAAATAAAAATAGCTAATATTTAAACAAAATTAAGGCTCAATGAATTTATGAAAATTTACAATAGATTTGGGTTAATTTCAATTTTTTTACAGATAGGCTATTTTTGTTTAAATCTGAACTATTTTTGCTTATCACCATAAGTTTTAAAGCTGCTATACCTAGTTATTGGTTTCTATCATTTTAATACCACTCCTTGTAAGGTCTTGCCTAATAGAGTGCAAGATTATACACTATACCATGTAAAGCATTCAGATTTAGGTTTAAAGGGTGAAGAAAAGTGGGTACATTTTGTAAAAGTACCTTTAGGAGACCTGGTAAAAACTTATGATTAGACACAAAAGGTGTCATAAAGTTAACTAAACCTAAACAAACTACATAGAATAATGTATCTAATAAAAAAATGGTAGCTAAAGGGATATCTACATCAGGATATTCTCTGTGAGAATATCTTAACATAAAGTTGGTTAGACTATTCATAATATTAAAAATGGTGACAACAAGCTAATTGCTTGTTTTTTAGCTATCTCCATCCTAATTATACTTATTGTTAAACTCTAATAAATCTGGAAGCAAAATGAGTCCTAACAAATTTGTAATTTACTATAAACCTAAATTTAATAGAGATAAGATCCTAAGTAAACTTTGAAGTTAAAATTGAAGATTGGGAAAAGAAAATGAAAATATTGAAGTAAAAAAACCTGTAATAGTTATTGAGGAAAACCACTTATAATTTCTGCTTAAAAGCTTACTCTTATAGTGTCATTATTTATAAGGCAAAAAAATCAAGTTCTGGAGAAGATCTTCATGGCAGAGGAATGAGTTTCTTGGAAGGTGGTTTGATAGCCAGAGGGGAAAACACATGGTGGTGGGGAAGCTGCTGGTAGAAAAAAGCCAAAGATCTGCATTAAGCAGGGGAGGAAGATGGCGGTTGCGTAAGCAAGAGGAGGCAAAAATAAAAAAAACTTTTTTTAAATTAGGAGGTATATGAAAAAATGAATCAAAACTGTGCGTAAACACGCAAAAGCAAAGGCAAAGAGCAACCCCTAAACCAAGAAGCAAAAATCAAGGTAATTGTTTGATTGAAAATTACCAATAAATTCTCAATTTAAACTTAAGTTCAAACTTAAACTTAAAGTTGATTCAAAGCCTGCCCTTTGAGGCAGGGAACAACATTACCCCCTCCAGATCCAAGATCAGGATGGGCTTGGATATAGGAATCAAGAAGATCAGCACAGTTTGTAAGGTTGGATGACAGTTCCCATGAACTCTCCTCTACAGGGTATGCTTTTCAAAGAACTAGATACTGTAACTTTCCATAGTGATAGCAATGGTTGATTATAGAGTCCACCTAATACTCAGGAGTTCCCTCAACCAGGTGCAGAGAAGTTATCACATTGTTCTGATGAAGAGGTTGAGAAGCAACCTGAAGTTTAAGAAGAGAAGTGTGAAAAACATCATGAATTTAATAACCATGAGGAAGTTGGATACAATACGCCACTTTCCCAATCCTATTGGTTACACAAAAAGGTCCTATGAATCAAGGGCCAAGCTTACAGGATGGCCATTTGATAGGAAGGTTATTAGTATTTAGGTATACCAAGTTGTTGACCTGGATAATCTTCCCTTCCTGACAGTGTTGATCAGTGTGAAAATTGTAAACCTTGATGGCCTTAGAGAGATTCTTCCTTAAGAAATTTTGGATGGGTTTCAGATGAACCAGGAACTCCTCTGCTGACAGAGAACAGAAAGAAGAATTGACAGAAGGGATAAAGGCTGGAGTATATCCCAAATTTGCCATAAAAGGGGTCATCTTAATAGATGAGTGAGGAGTGGCATTATAGGAATATTGAGCCAAGGGGAGATGAGAAGCCCAGTCATCTTGTTGTTCATTGGGGAAGCAGCAGAAAAGGCATTCCAGTGTCTGATTGGTACGCTCAGTTTGGCCATCTGATTGGGGATGATAGAAAGTGCTGAGTGAAAGGTGGACACCTAGTTGTGTCATGAATTCCTTCCAGAAAAGGGAAAGGAATTGAGAACTGCGGTCTGACACAATATCTCTTGGGGTACCATGGTGGACAAAGACATGTTTGACAAACAGGGAAGCAGTCTTCTTTGCTGTAATGTTTGAATTGCAAGGAGCAAAAATGGCCTGCTTCAAGAATCTATCCACAATGACCAGTATAGCGCCAAACCCATCAGACTGAGGAAACTGGATTATATAGTCCAGAGATAAAGACTGTCAAGAGCCCTCAGGAATAGGGAGGGGGAATAGCAGACCCACAGGATTCTGGGTGGAGTGTTTTCTTCTTTGGCACGCAAGACAACTGCTGATGTATGACTTAACAGAAGAGGACATCTTTGGCCACTAGAAGTGATTGCAGAGTTTGGCCAGAGTCTTCTTATAGCCAGAATGACCTGCAGCTAGGGAGTTATGGAAGGTAATGGTAAGTGCCTATTGGGGATCCAAAGAGGATACTACCAAGAGGTTGTCAAAGTATAATACAATATCTAGCTGGGAGAAGAGAGGGTTTGTAACTGTCTCATTTTTTGTGAGAGCAGAGATAATCTAGTATGAGACTTTGTCAGAAAGCTGGAATTTGTGGATTTGCTTCAGTATGTTGGGAGTTGTAGTAGAGATAGCTTTGAGTTTAAGGAAACTCTTAGGAGGAAGAAAAATCTGGTGTTGAGGAGTTTGTAGTCTTTGTCAACATCAGACAATAAAGGATGGCAACCAAGTGTGTTGGGTAGTGTATTGAGTATACCCTTCTTGTATACAAGCTTGAAACAAAAATTTGATAGTTTCAATACCCATCTAGTGTGTCTCTGGGAGATGCAGTGTGACTCAGTGAAGTAAAGTAAGCTCTTATAGTCTGTGTAAATGAGGAATGTTTTATCAAGTCCTTTGAGGTAGCAACACTAATACTTGAGTATTTTGATGATAACAAGGAGTTCCTTGTTGTGTACTGGATAGTTATTTTCAGTGTAAAGATGCTTTTGGGAGAAGTATGCAACAGGGTGCTTCATCTCATCCCCCCAAGCTGAAGGAGAACACCCCCCACAGCATAGTTGCTGGCGTCAGTTTTGACCTAGAAAGGTTTGGAAGGGTATGGCATCAGAAGGACAGGTGTCAAGAGGAAAGCATACTTGGTTGCCTCAAAAGCAAGTTGAGCCTCAGGTGACCAAGAAAAGGAGACAGAAAGAGATGTCACGGCGGTGAGAGGCAAGACCAACAAATAAAAAATTTCCACAAACTTACAGCAATAGTTTGACAACCCAAGGAAACCACACAGTTGGGAGCAAGTCTTGGGAACAGGCCAGTCTTGAATGGCCTCAACTTTAGAGGGAGATAATGCAGAACTGTTCTTAGTGACCATGTAGCCAAGGAAGTCCACTTCAGAGCAGAAGAATGAACGCTTTGAAGATTTTGAAAAAAAATTTTGTAGTCTCAGAGTCTCTGGAGGACCTGGGTGATGTGAGTGACGTGCATGGTAAGGGAGGAGGCGTATACAAGAATATTGTCCAGATAAACAACAATGAACTTGTTAATAAATGGAAGGAGAGCCTCATTAATGTGAGCATGGAAGGTGGAGGGAGCGTTACATAAGCCAAAATGCATCACATTATACTTGTATAGCCCAAAGGGTGTACCAAAAGCTGTTTTTTATTTGTGTCCTGAGGCAACACAGACCTGGTTAAAAGCACTACAGAAATCTATCTTGGTATAGATGTTGCTTCTGGATGAACAGTTGGTGAGGGCCTTGGCAGAAGGAATGGGACATCTGTCCTTAATGATAATCTTGTTTAGAGCTTGATAATCAACACAGGGGCGCTTTGATTCATCAGATTTACCAAAAAAGAAAATAGGAGACAAACAGGGTAAGTTAGAGTGAGAAATAAATCCTTTTGTAAGATCTTCATTGATATATGACTTTAGCAATGAGTTGTCAGAGTTGAAAAGGGGGGTCAATCTTCCCCAAGGAGGAATGGTACCAGGCTTGAGGCTGATCTGAATGTTGTAAGAGCAATGGGGGTAAGTGAATGGGATTAACTTTTGCTGAAACAATCCTTGAAGTTGGAATAGCATAGGGAGATTCCGTTGGCATTGGTATGCATTATTGACTCATTTGGGGAAAGGACAAGCAAAGTCATCTGGAAGAACGTGGGTGAGGAGAGAGATAAGTTGGTGTTGAGGGTTGCAGAAAAAAGCGCATTTTTGCAAGTAAAAGTGACTCTGTTGTTACTATGGTTGAAATTGAGTAGGCACTCCTTGAGCCAAGGAAAACCGAGTATAAATGGGTAAGAAAGGTTGGGAGTGTAATGAAACTTTACGCAGAATGGAGAACCTTTGAGGTCAAAAGTGACTGGCTGTGTGATAGAGGAAGTGTTGGTGTAGGTACTGTTTCCAACCTTGACGTCAATGATACATAAAGAGGAAGTCTGAGGGTGTCTGTCAGTTCCTTCTTAACAAAGTTTGTATCAGCACTGGTATCAAACAAGGCCAAAATCTTGACTTTGCCAAGAGGCCTGTGTACAGTTACAATAACAGTTGGAGAGATAGAAGAATCTTAAGACATAAGGGAGTTCAGGCTTGTGGACAAAGTAACAGGGGTTGGTTGCTTGGAAAGGGGACAGAGAGTCAGAAGGTGATCCTTAGATCCACAGTAGGAACAAAGGTTATTTGTCCTTCTTCTAAGAATCTCTTCTGAGGTAAGTCAAAAACCTCCTCCAGGTCTAGTCTCTGTGCCAGATGGAGGTGTGGGGAGAGTTGTTGTCCTAGAGGAGAAGATATTGGCATTAGGAGAGAGTTTAGAGGTAGAACCAGTCTTGGTGAGAAGATACTTTCACTTCACAGCTTCTTTAATTATGGAGTCTATTTTTTCTGGTAGCTTGCAATGGGCTAAGAAATCTTAAAAGAGAGGGGTTGATTCCTATATTATAGAAACTTCAAGCCTCTGCATCAGAAGCCTGTAGCCTAGACTGAAGTGATAAAAACTTCTGATTGTATTCTCCAAGTGGAAGTAAACCTTGTACTAGGCCTGAGAAGCAAGAGGAGGATGGGGCAGCCAGGGCCTTGTCTTCACCAGAGAAAGAAAGAAGAGAAGAAGAAAAATTGATTGTAATCTCAAAGAACCTCTGGATTTCTGAAAGAATGAGAACTAAACCAGTCACAGTAGTGGCCAGTGAGCTTCTCAGCAAGGAACAGGACCTTATGCATGTTGGTGGGAAAATCCTTACTGAAGGCCGTGAAGTGAGCCTGGGAGTAGGCAAGGATGTTGAATATGTTGGGAGAAGGAGAGCTATGGACAAGAGAGGACAGAGTGTTGATTACCATTGTTTGTGTAAAACGTGAGCCTGAAGAGATAGGCTCATTCTTGCAGAAAACCTTGTTGTAAATCCATCCAAAAATAAACAGGGAAAGAGATATTAAGGCAGCAAATATTATAGAGAAAACTACAGACAAAATAGCAAAAAAAGTAATAGAAAAAGAACTACATGGCTTAATACTATTTGAAGCTGAAATAATGTAAGGTCTTGCCCAATATGGTGCAAGAATATACACTATACCATGCAAAGCATTCAGATTTAAGTTTAAAAGGTGAAAAAAAGTGAGTACAGTTTGTAAAAGTACCTTTAGGAGATCTGCTAAAAATTTATGGTTAGACACAAAAAGTGTCATCAAGTTAACTAAACCTAAAAAAATACATAGAATAATGTATCTAATAAAAAATGGTAACTAAAGGGATATCTACATCAGGATATTCTCTGTGAGAATATCTTAACATAAAGTTGGTTAGACTATTCCTAATATTAAAAAATGCTGACAACAAGCTAATTGCTTGCTTTTTTAGCTATCTCCATCCTAATTATACTTATTGTTAAACTCTAATAAATCTGGAAGCAAATTGAGATCTAAAAAATTTGTAATTTACTATAAACCTAAATTTAAGAGAGACAAGATCCTAAGTAAATTTTGAAGTTAAAATTGAAGATTGAGAAAAGAAAATGAAAAGATTGAAGTAAAAAAACCTGTAATAGTTATTGGGGAAAACCACTTATAATTTCTGCTTAAAAGCTTACTCTTATAGTGTCATTATTTATAAGGCAAAAAAAATCAAGTTCTGGAGAAGATCTTCATGGCAGAGGAATGAGTTTCTTGGCAGGTGGTTTGATAGTCAGAGGGGAAAACACATGGTGGTGGGGAAGCTGCTGGTAACAAAAAGCCAAAGATCTGCATTAAGCAGGGAAGGAAGATGACGGTTGCGTAAGCAAGAGGAGGTAAATATAAAAAAAACTTTTTTAAATTAGGAGTTATATGAAAAAATTAATCAAAACTATGCATAAACACACAAAAGCAAAAGAAAAGGCAAGGAGCAACCCCAAAGCAAGAAGCAAAAATAAAGGTAATTGTTTGATTGAAAATTACTAATAAATTCTCAATTTAAACTTAAGTTCAAACTTGAACTTAAAGTTGATTCAAAGCCTGCCCTTTGGGGCAGGGCACAACACTCCAGCAGGTTTACCTGTACCAGTTAACTCTCCCGCTTAGTTTCAGATGGGCCATTGACCCAAGATTTTCTAAGCTCCATGTTCTACCTTCAGACCAGTGCATTTCACCAAATACTTGCCCAGCCTAGAATACAAGGAGTTCAACTATGAAAGTCATACATTTGCAGACCTGCTAGCCATAACCAGTAAAACCTAAACAGGTGAATTTCAAAGTTATTTGGTATACCATCTAACCTAGGCTCTTTAAGGACAAGTACAAAACCCTGTCAGCCTATCTAGTATCAATGACTCCACCTTTTACCTCAAGGCCCAACCACTTGAAAGAATCTTTTCTAGTCAATAAATCCACTACCTCACAGCTTTTTAGAGTATTCTATATTACTATGTTAGGTTTGGTGGATTTCATGGTTTCAGTCACTGGCCCCTGGTCCTTGATGAACGTCCCCTCTCCTATGCTATCATGCTAGCCCCACTCCTGGGATGGGCTTTGCCCTCCAGCTTGGCAGCCCAGCTTTTACCCATGTCTTCTAGTCCCCAATTCAGTGCTTTAATCCCTGATAGATGTGGCAGTGATAGCAATATGGCAAGATAAAAATATAGAGCTAAGTAAAAGAATAGCTTACTTAGAGACAAAAATCCCCAAATTTTATTTGCAGGGCTTATACACCAAGAAGAGTTGGGCTGAGAAAACTAACAACTTGGCAGTTATAAGTTTTCTGGACCCTAAATAGGGGCATCAAAGTGGGCAGGTTATAAAAATAATAGATGGCAATGGAGTAAATGGCAAGGGAAAAGCTCCACTAAGCATTGGGCTTTCTTGTATAACCCAGGCCCATGAATATATCTTAAAAAGTATAGGTACAGATGGATTGCTAGCATTGATTCCCCTATTATATTTATGTGTAATATAGTCAGCCTTTTTTTAATTTCATGTCTCTGTTGTCAGCTATGATAGCTTGTTTTGTATTATTGAGTAAGTCTTATGATATTGTCAAGGGTCTGGATGTACAAGTATTCTGTCTATTGCCATCACACCTAACATCCTGTCATTGTCCAATTTGATGCCTTTCCAATATACCATTTGATATACCAGAAATGGCAACAAACCAATATCACATTACTGTCCAGGTATCCAGCAACTTGAACCCATCCAGCACATGACCAGCCTCTGGGTTTGATCCAACTAAAATCACCGCCACAGCTAAAGCTATATAAGTCTAAAGTATTATCCAATAAAATATACTTCTTCTCTTCCTAATTTTATATTTGAAGCTTCCCCAAAAGGCGCTCCTTATGAATATCCTCATTTCTTTTACTTTCATGTCCCAATATAGGTATATTGGCGCTAAAAAACAGCTTTTTTATTGCTTGTTGGGGTAATTAATATCCTAAGATTGACAAAATTTTCATTGAGCTAGGATCTATCTGCACCAGTATCAAAGAGTTACTTCCCTGGTAATGACCAGCTTTTAAAGGGTAAGTGAGTAGTTTATTTGAAAATTGATAGAAAGAAGAATATGGCTATCAGATGGTGCTTATACCATAGGTATAAGGTCCACTCCTTAATAATGAGATATAGATAAGCCTTGCTTTAATAAATGTATCATCTTTATTAACCACCCCCTGAACTTTCCCCATACACTGCTTATCTAATTGGCTTTTTGTGTTGATTCTTGGGCTGTTTTATGAGCTTCTGGTGGGATTTCAACTGCTGAGGTGAGCCTTTTGTTTGCTATACTGAAGATCTTTTCTGGTGATAGAGGCTCCCTTACATTCCAAAGTTTGATTGGTACTACACTTTCTTATGCATAGTACATTTTCCCTTTAATATGGCCTAGAAATTTTTAATCTCTTAAAGTTCAAATCAGCCTGTTGATAACAAGACAGATCATTATAAAAGGCTTTTTGGGTAGCAGGTCATCAAGACACATGTAGATTGGTGAATGATTGCAGCTATCTTGACATGATGAAGCTTATCCTTCAATAGTATCTACAAATCTTGTCTCCTTGGGCACCTGAGCAACTTTTTATTGGAATAGTGGAGGAAAATCTTTATAATCAAGTTAGCTTATAATAGATCTTATATTTTTTATTGGTTGAGTTCATCTTGAAGCATTCCACTAGAAGTCTAGATGGAACTCTGCCTGCTTGGAGACAGGGTTCATCATTCTATAGAGGCTAATGGTAATCAATTTTAGAAGTTCTGGCTTAAAGCATTCAATCATAGGGAGTATACTTGTTTTTTATATGAAAAGATACCCTTCTCTGAAAATTAGGCCCCAGCAGTTCTTTTAAAGAGATCTCACACAATTATTGGTTGGATCAATTTCTTTTTTGGGATTACCTTGCATGGATTAAAAGTAGATTTTATGATAAACAAGGGTATCACTGAAGTAGTGTATCCCTCAGAGGTGGGATAAAATTCTCATATTTTATCCAGCTGTCAAAAGCCCCCATCTACTGAATTAATTTTTATAACATATGTATGTATTTATAATATACTTGGGCTACTATTGTTAGAATAAAACTTTAAATAAGGAATATTGAATATAAATTTGGGGGTTGTAAGATATCTATCTCTTTATTGAAGAAAGGGACTTTTTATACCTAAGTAGTTACATAGCTTTTCCTTATAGGGTTTGTGGGATTGATGACATTCTGTTTGGGGTTGAGAGGTTCCTATAAATCCATTTAGACCTGGCCATAATTCCAAGCCCCTGGATTTGGTTATTCATAAGAGATCCTGGGGAAGATAGTTACCCAAGTGGAGTAAACCAAAGATTCCACAAACTTAGAGCTTTTACATAAGTTATATCTTTCACTTGAGAGTTTGGGCCAATTTTAACTCCTTATTCTGAAGCCTTTTTGCATTAGCGCTTATTAAAGCTTACCCAGTCAAGTGAGAGCTATTATGACATGTGTAGGTATTGATAAAAAGGTTTGGTGATTAAAAGGATACTAGATGAGTCAATAGGATCAATCCCTATATCTGGGACATAACTTAATCTATTAAGTCTTCATGTACCTTTAGCTAGATTTTTACTCTGGATTCAGATCCCAGGAAATTATTTAAGATGGCCCTATATTTAATGACTATATATGTCAGGAATATTCCTGACATAAACCAGGTTGTTATTAGAGTGCAACGCTGAGGAAAAATAGAAAAATTTCCTTCAAAAATGCACAATTTAATTGGGATTTCCCCCCTTTAATTGAGGAAAATAAAAATAAAATAAAAGACAAAACAGAACTTTATCAACACTGGATCAATTTATCATCCAAGCAGGCACCTACTACGCCCGCCAGTACCCCTGCCAGCCCTCCAGCACCCTGCCAGCTGCCATTGGGCCTCCCACTAGCCACCTGCTTGCCCCCTGGGGCCCAGCCAACTGCCAGCTACCCATCTGAATCCCAGTCCCCACTCCCCAGTCAATCAGAGGCCCCCACCCAATACAGCCAATCAGAAAAGTCCCTGTTAGAAGGGCAAAAATTAGAGAACAGCTTGTGCCCATCAGAAGAGGGACAAACTCAAGTTTTAAATGTGAGCAGCAATCCTACCCACAACCAATGTGATGCTGAACCCCAGGTCACATGGTTAAGCCAAGACCCCAACCAAACCCACAACAGATAACAGAAGAACAAGAGTTTGGCCATTTTCCCAAAAAAACAACTGCCATTCCTATCTTCCAAGCTTTTGGGATCCCCCATCTCATGCTTTCCACTCACATTTGAAAATCTTTTCACAGTGGGAAGCACTATAAATAAAGGATCCCTCCTCAGTAATAGCTTGTGCTATTATTGAGTTTAATATTCTCAATAAAACCAATCCTACTTAAAACCTTTAAGTCAACTTTAATTAGTTTGCCCCAGCCAACCACCTCCAACCCAAGGAAGATGAATCACCTCATCTTCACAGCTGTGCTCACAGCTTTCCTTGGGATTGGAGGATATCAACAGGGACCAGAGTTCTTTGGCCCTTCACCAGAAGGATTAGGTCATGACTACCACTATAATACTGGACAGCTCATCTCTTCCAACACTGGTTCCTGGCCTCCCCTGGTATCTCCACACTCCACCCTGTCCATTGTGGTGTATACCTCCATGTACTATGTGCTGACCTACTTTGCGGGGAGCTTTGGAAGATAAAACATCCACGTCAAGGTCTTCTGGTGATTGATGACCATCTACCTAATTGTCACCACTTTGATTGGCTTCCAGTTCTCCAACCTTCTGCCATACCTTCTTCAAATAGTACCTACAATGTCTGGGTATTACATTATAATCCCAAAGTCATTTTATCAACCTTGATAGAGATACTTTGTTTAGTGAATGGCTTATTAACACATTTAATCTGACTATTCTCTATTATCAGCAACTAAATTTATGGATTTTTGTTTCTGAAGTTAGTTTAGCTTATTAGATTAGCATCTAGATAATATTAAAAATATTTAGCTGTTACCATTTAAATGAACTAAAACAGGTTGGTGGGAGATTTTCAATTGCAGGTCTTTGGGCGCTGATTTATTAGTCATTGATAAATGTAATGTTGGGGACTTGAGCCATACATTAACAAAGGTATTGAGCAGCACCAACTATATGACAGCCCCAATCACTTAGATGAGTGCCAAATAAATTGTGCTGAGTGTCACCAACCCATAAAGAAATGTAAATCCATTATAAATGGTCAGCATAGTAACAAGTGAAAGAAATATAAGTTAAAAATAATTAAATTTAGTATTTCTTATAAAGCCAAATCTGTTTTTCACTTGAAGTTTAAAATTTTAAACTTTGAAAAGTTAAAAAGAAATCAAGGGCATAGATTAATTCTATCTTGAATGTTTTAACATCAGATTTAAAGTTTTTTTTAAAAATCTTTTGAGGATTTAATAGGAAACCAAGTTGTTTTTCACCAATCCTACACTTTGGCTATAAAACCTAGTTTAAGAAATAAAGATGAGGAACAGATTTTCAAGCTCATACATTTAAAATGTATTTGATCAACTCTATATTAAAAATAGAATGGTCCTTTTTATATCCAATAGAAGATTAATAACTTGATAAAAACTGGCTCTTGAATTCATAATCATTACACTTGTTGCAACATGTTTGATTACTCCCTCTCAAGGAATTAAAACCACAATTATATCATCAAATAAGTCACCAAATGGCTCACTGACCAACTAATAAGTTGATGGCACTAATATTAGTCAACCATATATTACAGGGATTAAAAAATCTAGATCCTAAGCAGAATACAACTTGAATAAGCCTTTTGACTTAAGAGGAACATTTCTCAGATAAGCCTATGACCTCCATGATATGCTGGACGGTATGTGGCTTTTCATGTGTTGAGGGTCTGGATGTACAAGCATTCTGGCTACTGCCAACCTACTTAACATCCAGGCATTGCCCAATTTAGTCCCCTTCCAATATACTATTTGACATACTGAGAATGGTAACCAAGCAATCTCACCTGACTGTCTAAGTATCCAGTGGCTCAAACCCATCTAGAACATGACCAACCCCTAGGTTTGATCCAACTAAATCCCCGCCACAGTCAAGTCTATATTAAGTCTAAAGTATTATCCAATAAAATATACTTCTCTTTTTTCTTAATTCCATATTTGAAGCTTCCCCCAAAAGGCGCTCCTTCTTACTGGTAGCAGCTACATTTTTTTGACCACACCCATGAGAGAGAAAATTACTGATCAAAACCCACCCACCTTTGCTCACGTACTCAACCAGGCCACATCCCAGGAGACCTGGAAAACGTACTTTCACGCCCACAACATCAACAAAGATATACCTAGTGGATGCACTGTATTCAAAGGTCTGGTCATGCCCAAAGAATGCGCCAAGATTATTTAATACAGTTGCTCTCTTTAACCACAAACAAACACACAACCACCTATCATAGGTGAAGTGACCAACACCAAATACATTGGTATCAACAATTTCTTTGGTAAAAACAAGGAAAACGTCATCAACTGGCTAGACCACACATCTGCCAAACTCTGCGCCAGCCGCATCCTCCACAAAAAATGGGTCCAGGAAGCCAGCAAGCGCCTATACAAGGCTGCAGCTAACTGGTTTGCCACCTGGGTTGGCTCACAAACTGACAACCAGCTTGAAAACTGGGAATAGTTCAAAGCCAACATCATCCACAATTTCCGCGTCATCAAATCTCTAAAAACATTGCAATACAGCTCAGCAATCTTCCTCAGAAGACCACCATTGCAGCTTAGGCCAATGAATTTGAGGAAATACACCGTGAAATCCAAACCCAGCGCAAGCTGACAACGTATACACCAGAGCCTCATTCATTAACAGAATGAAACCCTGTGTTGCTGCCTTCATCTGCTCAGAGGCCAACACCTCCATGCCCGCGCTCATTGCAGAAGCCAAGCATACTGAAAAATGTGCAAACATGGAATATGCTGCACGCAACAGCAATTGCTCCTCAAACAGCAATGGCAGAGAAAACTCCAATGGCAACAAATGCCAAAATACCAACCATAACAACGGCAACTCCAATTGTAACAATGGCAATTGTAGCCAAAGCGCAAACTGCTCCTGTCCCAAGAAAGAGGACACCGCCAAAGTAGCAAATTGCTATGAATCTGACCCCACATTCTCTGACCTCAAAGGTCATGAAACAGAGGAACAGGGAAAAGAGGAGGGGAACAGGCTTAAGTGCCCCTGTCTCCCCCCAACTTGACAAGAAATTGTACCAAGGCACAAACTTTGCTGCTTGCATCCCCCGTGTCCCGCAATCCTCCATTTTTATGAACTTAAAAATTAAAGATTGCTCACAACTTATTGTCTACTCATGCATTTATAAATCTCTACACATGAAATTTTATTCAACTCTGGTGCACAACACACTATGGTAAGCAAACCATTTGTAACCAAGTACAAAATACCAGTTGTCAAATCCAACTTCAAATGCGCCAGAATGGCAGAAAAATCAAAGGTTCTACTCAAAGGCAAACCAACTCCCTTCAGAATTGACCTCCAAGGCATACAAACGTCCATCAAAGGACTTGTCATGAACAACATAAACTATGACATTATAGCAGGCATGGACTGGTTCACCCAAGTGAACCCTGGCATATGTTGGAAAACAAAAACCATGACCATCAAACACAACAGAGTCAATTTTAACATCCTCAAAGAATCCAATGACCTCATTCTAAGAGACACAGTATTTGTCCAGGTCATAAACCAAGATGACTCAGAACGTCTAACCAAAGATAGTACCCTCCACATAATGAGGTACTCCAAATTTAATAATATACAAACAAAAGATCCAATGCCTAGAACTTGTGGCTCTCCTAAATGAATACACTCATGTATTCAAGGATAACTCACAGAGTTACCCCCAAACAGGAGGTCAAACATGGCATCAACCTATGTAAAGCCATGCCCAAACCTGCACCCCTCTACATACTCTCCCCCATGGAGACACAAACCCTCAAAACTCATATTGAGGACTACTTAGCTAAAGACTTCATCTGCCTGTCTGAATCCCCATGGGAGGCAGCAGTATTCTTTGTAAAGACAAAGGAAGGCACTCTGCATCTAGTAACTGACTACAGAGCACTAAATACAAGCACAGTAAAGATTAAATACCCTTTTCCACTTATAGAGAATCTGTTTGCAAGACTCTCAGGAGCCAAATTTTTCTCCAAAATTGACCTCACCTCAGGTTACAACCAAGTTGAAGTAAAGGAAAAGGATATATCAAATACCCTGTTCTGCACGCAATTTGGGTTGTTTGAATGTAAAGTAATGAATTTTGGGATGACAAACGCCCCAGCAACATTTGTCACCATGATGAACCAGGCACTAAACAGACTCTCAAACACATTATGTTACCTTGACAACATCATCATATTTTCAAAAACAAAAGAGGAACACCTCACACATGTCTGCAAGACACTCAATTGACTCACAAAGCACAAACTATACACTAAGCCTAGTAAGTGCCAATTTATGAAAAAGGCTCTCCTGTTCTTGGGCCACATTGTCTCTGACTCTGGCATCAAAGCAGATCCAGACAAAATAAAGGCCATAAATAACATGCAACGCCCACCTCTGTTAAACAAGTTAGATGCTTTCTGGGTATGGTATCTTACCTAAGGAAATACATTAAAGACTGCAGAAAACTAACTGCACCAATCAATGACTTAACCAAGGGTAATGCTAAAAAGGAATTCATCTGGACTCCAGAATGTGACAAGAATTTCTGATTATTAAAACAAGCTCTGATCAAAGCACCAATCTTGCAATACCCTTACAATAACGGGTGCTACAAGCTCAAGTCAGATGCCAGTGACACCACCATTGGCGCAGTCCTGAGCATCTGCTAGCCAGGGCAGCAAGACTTCCTGCCAGTATGTTACAAAAAGCAGAAAACTAACTAATACTTAGTAGAGATACCCAATACACAATAAGAAATTGCTAGCAATATATCACACATGCAAGAAATGGAGATGTTACTTAGAAGGACATTTAAACATCCGAGTACTAACTGACCATAAATCCTTAATATATTTCAAAACTCAGAACACACTTGCACAGTGGCAAGCCAAATGGATGTCCTTGCTGGAACAGCTTAATTTGGACATCTAATACAAAAAGGGGGAAGAACTGGTCACGGCTGATGCTCTCTCTAGACTATGCCAGCCTAGAGATGATCATCCTGACCACCTGGACCCTGACTGTCCAAACCTGTACAACACTGAGTATAAAACTAAAGGGAAAGACCCCTCAACACATCAACTGACCCACTATACATTATTAAGAAACAAAAAGTATTTCCATGTATCAAATGGCACAGTATACCAAATTATTAATGACAAACATGTCCTGTACATCCCACTCACACAAAGAGTTGACACCATACTAAGACATCACTGCCTACTAGGCCATAAAAATGCTAACAATCTATACCTCACATTAAAAGAGATAGTATGGTGGCCCAACCTCAGACAGGATATAGTTGATGCTCTGAAAAGTGCACAGTGTGCAAGAAATACACCAGTACAAAGGCTCCTCAGCCAACGGTTAACCCAGTACCAGACCCTGAACCATTTAAGGTTTGGGGGCTAGACGTAGTGGGCCCCTTCCCAGAAACAAAAACAAACCAACAATTCCTAATTGTAGCTATCAACTTTGCCACACGCTGGCCCATCTGCTGGACAACAAAGGAGCACAAAGCAGAAACCATCAACTGTTTCATTAACAAAGCAATCATAGCCAACTACGGCACTCCAGACTACATCATAACTGAGGGAGCAACTGAATTATCAGGTCACATAGTAAATGACAACTTAAAATCCAAAAACATTAAACACTCCACAACCTCTCCATACAGGCCACAGGCCAACGGTAGAGTGGAATGCCTAAACAGCAGTCTTATCAGGACCCTAGAGAAAATAATGGATGGCAAAGCCAAAGACATATGTCCACTATACGTGAAACATGCATTACTAGTATCCCAAATCTGCACCAACCAAGGGACAGGCTATTCACCATTTGAGCTAACCTAAAGGTACAAACCAGAAGTCATCACCTGCAACAAACAGCCCTACATAAAGATCCCCCCGGGGAAACCTCCCACAGTAGAGCAAGCACCAAACCTACAACACATCTGCCTCAAAGCTAAAATAGCAGAAATGAAGAGGCTCAAGACACAAAAGGTAACCTCCACAGAGGAACCACTTCCCATTGACTCCTCTGTCTGGATTCTAGCTGGCAACAGAAAGAAACTAGACTCAGTACACTAGGGACCAGGAAGAGTCATCAAATACAGACCAGAGCACAACACTTACCTAGTAAAATTCCAAAGTGCCAAAAACCCAATTATCAAGAAATACCACAGAACCTGTCTCCGCCTCAGTAAAGGAGAGCACTCAACCAGACTGGTTCTAACTAGCAAACAGCTCCAGGAGCATCAGGTGGCAGCCGTGAAAAAGAAGCTCCCTCCTGATGCACCAGAGTAACCCCTTAAGGGGGATGTGTCAAGGATCTGGATGTACAATCATTCTGGCTACTGCCAACCTACTTAACATCCAGCCATCACCCAATTTAGTCCCCTTCCAATATACCGTTTGACATACTGAGAATGGTAACCAAGCAATATCACCTGACTGTCTAAGTATCCAGTGGCTCAAACCCATCTAGCACATGACCAACCCCTAGGTTTGATCCAACTAAATCCCTGCCACAGTCAAGTCTATATAAGTCTAAAGTAATATCCAATAAAATATACTTCTCTTCTTTCTTAATTACATATTTGAAGCTTCCCCCAAAAGGCGCTCCTTATCACATGATACTATATATTCCTATATTCATATCCAATAAAGTATCATTCTCTTCTAATTTCCTCTTTATCTTGTTTATTATACTTCCCAGAAGTATATTCACAACATTGGGGAAGACAAAAGTCCAATAGAAAGGACAAAATGAATAGAATAGGATGTTATTTATTGAGGAATACTGCAATTAATATACCATATAGAGAAGTCACAGGGACCCATGATGTGGCACAGTGGCAGGTTCAATATAAGGTTTGGGGCCGTGGAATAACTTGTACAGAGATCAACAAGTTACTTTGGCAATGCTCTCAATTAGGAGATAGTGCCTGTAATTTGACATTGTCATTAGATTGATCCATGCTGTTAGATATATCTTGGGGCAACTCATTGAGAACCCCCTGTGTACCGTAATAAATGTTGACAGGCAAGGAGGGAAAATTGGTTGCAACAAAACACTACTGGTTGCCTAACATACCGGACAACATAAAAGAAGTGCTAGAATAATGTGAAGTCTGTGAAAAGTACGTCTGCTCTAAGGCACCCCCAAGTCAGTAATACCAGTGTTGATTGCACAGCCTTTCAAAGTGTGGTCACTGGATATTGTGGGACCAATAAAGGCAACAACAAAGGTAAAAGGTACATCATCACAGCTATTGACTATGCAACTAGGTGGCCTATACTATAAATTCAGAACCTAAACGTAAAAATGCGGGATTGTCAAATCCTTGGTCCAAATTTCAAATCACTTTTGCAGGATGGCCTTTTTTAATTAAATTGATTTTTTTGTATTTTTATTTGAATATTTGAAAATGCAGTAGCTCATAGACACTTTGCAAAGCTCAGGTTGAACTGCATATTTTCAATAGACAAAATGAATTAACTGGAATCAGTTTTGAAGCGTTCAAATCCATCAATCATTTTCATTAAGTTTATTATGTTTTTTGAAATTTTGGGATTGTCAAATCCAAGAACCAAATTTCAAATCACTTTTGAATGCCACTAGTAAACTCAGATATTAATTGCAGGAACTGAAATCCAAATTTAATGTACAGTAAGCACACTAGGAAAAACCAACCCAAATCAAGAAGCTCCACCACAACTAAAATCAAATGAAAAATCCAATCTCAATAACCATAATTAGACATAAAAAGTGACTAAACTTTAAAATCATCCAAAACTAGAAAGGATACAATATTATACACTTCAAATCACGGATATAGAAACTCTGCTACTATTCAAGGCTAAATCAAGAGAAAACAACTACCCACAACTAAACCAAAAAATCCAAATAAATACATATTTAATCTAAAATATATTTTTTATTTTATTTTTATGGACCATTAATTGCATTCTCAACCAGCTCCTGCACCAGCCTGCGGGGCAGCCATCACAAGGGCTTCCCAGAGGGTCCAAGAATAGACCCAGAACCCAACTTGAGGGGAGTCATGCCAATACACAGGCCTCCCAAGGTGTAAGCGCCAGCCAACCACCTCCTGCATCCCAAGCCAGAACTACCAGCTTTAATCCCAGGCAGAAGCCACTTTCAAGGCCTGCTACCAAAGTCTCCTACACCAGGGTCACCGGGAATAATGAGGTTACTTACACCTCCACCATATACCCAGTTGTCACCTGGCCCCGCACTCTTGACCCAAGAGTTGCTACTTCCTGCCCCGCGTCTTTGACACCACCTACAAGCCATTGGCCACCACTGAGGAACCATCTGCATCTATTGTGTATTCAACCATTGACAGCGCCAGCGCAACCAAGCGTGATCCCACCTTCTACACAAAGGTCCTTGTCCCCTGTGTTGAGCCTGGTAGCCAGGATGCTGTGGTACCTGCCAAGGGCTGGCGTTGGTTGACGGATAGTGAGTGTGAAGCTCTCCTCAACTGCTTGAACGGGGGAATAGTGGTTTGGGATATTGCGTCCCAATTTGGTGTCACAGCCAGATACATTGTCAACATCAACACCAAGTATGGCAACACCAGGCAAATTGCCAAATTCACCAAGACTAAGCAGCAGCTCAAACTCCTTCATCCCGTTCATATTGATACAATCAAGCAGTGGGTAGCCAAGGATTGCCACCTGGACACACTTGCTGTCCAATCAATGCTTGCCACAGAGTTTGGGCTTTCTGTTTCTAAAACCCTTGTTTATAAAGCAATGGTTGATTTGGCCTTCTTGTGGAAGGTGCTTGGAGGTTCTCCGTACAATAGGAACAGTGAAAAGACCATCAAGGATTGACACATTTATGCCAAGACATATCTGGCACTAAAGGAGACTGGGAATGTCCAGTTCTTCTATAATAACAAATTTTTGTTTTCCTCCTCACTCAGGTCTAGGCATGGGTGGGTTGAGAAGGGGCCCAAGAACGACGTAGCCCATTGTGCAGCTGTCTGTTCCAAGACCTATTCCATGGTCACGCTTCTTGGTCCTCACGGGTTGGACCAGCATCAGATGATTAAAGGCTCCCATAACAGCAGGACCTTTCTCAATTTTCTCTGAACTGTCAAGGAGTACCTTTGGATAAATCACAGCGGCACAACCAACGTGGTTGTGCTTGATAATGTTGGGCTTCACAAGGTGGATCTGCTTGTGTCCAAATTCCCCCATTGACAAAAACAGCCACACCTCCATCCACTGGCTTACCAATTGTCCAATGAGACTTCTCTTCCTCCTGCCATATTCCCCATTCCTGAATCCAATTGAGGAGGTGTTTGGTTGGATCAAGAATAAGGTGAAACAAGGCCTTCCTCAGGACACTGAGGATCTATTCAATATTCTCGAGATCAGCCAATTTGCAATGCCACCCAATGTGGTGGCGGCTTTCTATGAGCACTTGGAATCCTTCCTCCCAAAAGCCCTGGCCTCTGAGCCAATCAGATAAATGGGTCATTATTTGTTAGATTAATCTGTTTCCTATTAACTGTGCTACTTAAAACTTTAAAATTTTGTTTTAATTTTCTTATCAATAAATTTAAATAATTACAATAATTTTATCAAAATAAATCTTATTTAATCCTTATAATATAAAAACCTATATTAAATTAATCATTTTCTACTTACAGCTAAATTAAACTGTATTAAAAGCTAGTAACAATCTTATTTCATATACCATTATTTCTTGAAAGCTGATTAGTACAAAATGACATCATTCTAAAAAGAGCAACCTAAAAATACAATAAAAACCGATATGATGCTTTTTGTTGGAAATCAAATTGTTGCCTAAAATCTTAGTTTTTTTAAAATATTTAATTTAAAATATAATAATTTTTGAATCCCACTTTTTAAAAAGAGGGCAGATAGCTTTTTTGCATATTTAATAAATAAATATTAAATAATTTTGGATTTTTTAAAAAAATCTAGTAAAAAGTTAAAAAAAACTAAAACTAAAATTAAAACTGAACTTTTTATTGAAATTTCAGTGATCTCATTTAGCATAAGTAATTTATTCTTAAGTTAGATTTTATAGAAAATATATAATAAGAACTTATGAGAGAGTAAAAGTTTTTCTTTTCAAAATTTTAAGTATTTAATATTAATAAAATAGCTTTATACAACTATTTAATAAAATTATATTTTTATACTGTATGCTAGAGATAATATGTATAAAAAATTCAAACATAAAAAATAATGTATCAAAATCTTGGTTTATTTAATTAAATTTTATAAAGGTTAAAATTTATTTGAACTAAATGGAAAATGATCTTAGTCATTGTGTCTATAAAAATAAGATACAAATTTAATTATACAAGCAAATATTTATATGTGATTAGAAAAATATTTTTGTTTTGATAGATTTAAAATATATAAAGTTCATTTTTTAAGAACTGTTAAAGGTTATAATAAACTTAAGTTTATTTAAAAAAAGGTTTTTGAGTTGGTTACTAAAAGTAAGCTAAATAATGATTTATACTTTAAATTTAGTTTACTGATTAAAATATCATACTTTAAGAGTTAATTAGCATATTTTATTTCAAATAATAATTTTATAAGCTTATATTCAAAGCCACTTCAAGATACTAAATTGGTATTGAAATATAAAGTTCCAGCACAATTCCAAAAGCTGAGATTAAGGGCTTTCTAATGATACTAGTTTGAGTGAGATTGAAGTACTATTTGTGGAAATATCAACAGTTAACCAGAATATAAAAAGGGGTAAATAAACAATGATATCAGACTGCAGGGGTGATATTGATAAATTAAGGAGATCAGTTGGGGGTAAGTTGGGGATTTATGCCTGTAGTGCAAAAGCTCAGCTAATATGGTATTTAAACAGATCAACTTTACAGAAATTTACTTTAAAATCTACACCTTTACTCCTCTCTGATAACTGCACATCTATTTCCAAGCAAGAACTGCCTGAACCAAGCCAAGGAACCCAACCACTATCATTATGGAACCTATCAAGTTTGCACCTCAGATGACACCCTTCTTCTCACTGGGGGCTTCTACTAAGAGAAAAAGAATCTCTATGCTTAAACAAGCATTCCTTTTTACTGCTGGCAGTGATCTTAACAGCTTTGTTGAGCATTTATTATTAAAAACAGAGTTTGGAAAAAGTACCTTCTTACCTGTCATACAAAATTCTAAGACAGATGATTTCCTTAACAACTTAAAGGAATTAATGTCAGAGTCCCCTGCCAAGCACCTTCCTTCCCTAAGAGCATTGGTTACATCAAGCTACAGTCTGAAAGAGCTTTGGGATTGTGGATTTAAAATGACAAAAAATGAGTATTCATATTCTAAAAAAATAAAAAATGCTAAAAAAGCATCATTAAATTCAAAAAATAAAAAAGGAAAAAATGATTCAGTAAAGAAAGAAAACATAAAAAATATTTTAAAACATATATTAAAAAATTCATTTCCAACTAGCCAATTCACTAAAAAAATCCCCTGGATCAATTTATGAAGAATTACAAAAAGAGTTGAGTGAATACTCAACTAAAATAAAATACTCATTATTGAAAACAAAAAAGAAATTTACAAAGATATGAAAATAAAAAACAATATTTCTATTTCACTTTCCACTTTTTATAAGCTTATTCCTGATAATATAATTAAAAGCAAAAAGCAAACTGATATGTGTAACATTTGCAACTTAAAAAAGTCATTAGAAATGAAGAAAAAGGATTTGAGTATAAAGAAGTTGCCATTGCCTAAATCTATTAAAGAAAATTTGGAATCTATTGACCTACATGAAAAGTTTTATAAGCATCAAAATAAAGAATATATTATTGATATAAATAATCTTGATAATAATTCATGTGTTATAGTAATAGACTATAAAGAAAACTTTAAAATAGGTGGGGGTCCTATAGAGACAAATAACTGTTTTTATGAGAAAATACCTATTTCTTTATTAGGATTTGCAATTGCTTTTAAAGAAAATGAGAAAATTAAATATGAGTATCATGACTTTTTATCTGAAATTTTCTCATGACTCTTTGTTTTCAGGTCAGTGTTTGATAAGTCTGCTTAAAAATAATAATTTTAAGAATATTAAAAATATTAAAGTTTGGACTGATAATGGTAATCAGTTCAGATCTTATGAATTCTTATATTATCTTTTTAAAGAGGTACCTAAAATTATAAAAGGAACAATTAAGTTTAATAGATTTGTTGAGTGTCATGGCAAAAGTATTGTTGATGGTCATTTTAATGTATTATCTAAAATATTTAAACAAAAGGAAAATGAGATGTATATAAAAAATATAAATGATCTCAAAATGGTTTTTGAGAGAGAGGAAGAAAGAAAGGGTCTATATGAGACACTTGTAAATAATTCAGATGTTTCCCAAAAAATCTTTTTTCACATCTATGATAGAAAATCTAGGCCTAAAAAAAGCTGGCTTGAAGTCAAAGCATTTTATGTTAATCTTTCATATTTAATGAAAGATGGTGAGCTGTATGTTTCACCTTTGACATTTGAGGATGTTAAGGAGTACTCCAAAATAAATTATTGTGCAAAGTTCTGCACAGATGAAAGAGAAACAAAGAGAGCTGATACTACTAAAGGATTAGTAAGACATGTTCATGAAGTTGGACGCATAACAAAAACTTATATTTCACATAGGGTAAATAGTCTTTTAAATACAACAACTTTTTTTTCTAAAAATAACTAAGAAATTAATTATATGGGCCAAAGATAGGGTAATAGCAATTATAGCTTTGGGGCTGCTATTACTCTCCCATGCAACTCATATATTTAATTCTTGGCTTATTAAAATAGAAAAAAGGGTTTTAGCAAAAAATACAGCTATTAGAAATAAGATTTATTTCTATTATTTGTATATTTTACACTATTAAACTTTTCTTCAGTAAACTAAGCATTATACTAATGTTTAAAAAACATAAGTTTATGACTTAAATGATACCAAAGAAGTTAAAAGGCTTTGAAATGCTTAAGCTGGCGCCTTGGCTTAATCTAACAAATAATGACCCATTTGTACTAAGCGTTAATGGCTTTCTAATATAAACACAGTCCATTTAGATAAATCATAATGAAAAAGGCCTAGTTTATAGTGACATTTATTAAACAAAATGCTTTGAGTTATGCACATAATTTCTAAATATCAATAGTTGATGTCTAATTGCAATATTTTAATGCAATATTTACGTTTATTGTCTTTAATTTATTAATGATGATGAAAAATATGTATGCTCATAATTTTAAGCTAATTGTAAAATGTAAAACATTGTATTAATTATGGGAAATGTTGATAATGTAAAAAGAAATTATTATTAATTATGAATTGAAAGAGAGATATCAATTTTAATAATTTGTCACAAAGAAAAGATTTATTTACTAATCAAAGGACAGGAAGGGGAGGGAATGGGCGGAATGAACATTGCCTTCATCTGTGCCTGTGAAACGGGCGGCATCAGAGATAGTGGGGAGGGAATGGGTGGTGGTTTGGGAGTCAGGGTTAGAAGGCAGGTGGCTTGATGGGGGGTTGGGGAGGCAGGGTTTGTTGACTGGGAAAGGGCAGCAAGAGCTGATTGCTTCAATTGCTCAAATTCTTCTTCTGTCACATATACTGGCTTGACAAAACAGATGGACTGGTGTGGGGGGAGACAGGGGTCCTTTCTGGACTTATCACTATCACTTGCATAGAAGATGATGAGATCAAATAAGTCCTGGACGGACGCGGAAGGTAAAAGCTCATATCCCTTATCAATTTGGGTATATAGTTTGTTGTAGGTGGCAGGCTTTAGGTGCCTGAGGGCAGAACCAAAATTGTAGAGACATACATCTGCAAGATGCATGTTGGAGTAGTTGATGGGGTAGGACCAGCAGGTATGCCCCGCAGCCCTGATTTCTTGGGTAGCCCATTCCCGCTGCTCCATCTTTGCACTCAGTACAACTGTGTGCATAGTGTTTTGTGTGGCCCACTCCTCCAGCATAGCCTTGAGCTCCATCTGGTATGCATACCCATCTGCGGTGTTCAATATTGCCAAGTAACAATTGACGCCCAATGGGGAAACTGCCAATAAAACCCTAACAAACTGATATAATATTGGGCTGCACTTGTACACGTCAGACTGGATACACTTCTCTCCAAAGTCTTGGATACTTGCAGATATCTTAGCATACAACAGGAAGATTACGTCATTACGGGCCCTCATTGCCCTTCCTTTGATAAAATTAATAATAGTTGAATTGTAGGGGTCAATGACCACCAAAATGGGGCCACTGAGAACTTGATTGGACAAAATTCTAGCAGCAACCACAACTCTGTGCATCCACAAATTCACTGTTCTTTTGTTGGTGAAGATGCCGTGGAGTCCCAACTGGAGACGTACCTGGACCAGGGGCATCCGCGGGTCACGTTCCATAATGGCCATCATAAGGGGATGGGCTGTGTCACCTTTGGTCAAAGTATGGGCACCAGTTGGGGTCTTCTTGGTAGGGGGCCACAGTTGGCGTGAGCTCTCAGGGTTGCAGCCACAGTGGACTTTGCAAAGCCCATTGCGGCCGCAATTACCCCAAGAGACATAAGCTTCCCTTGCTTTTCAACCATTTAGAGAACAATCTCCAGAGTGATTAATTTTCTTCTGCGTCTTGCAGGCTAATTGGCTGGGGGAGGGATGTGTCTATCTTGGGAACTTTTCAATGCCATCTGATTGGCTGTTTTGGGGTTCTGGGTTCTCTGAGTGACCCCATGGCTCAAATGGCTAGTTCCAGATGCCATTGCTGATAAGGGATTTGGGTTAGCAGCTGCCTGTGTGTGATGGGCAAACAGGGCCATACTGGAAGTTGCAGGAGAAAGAACAGACTCCTGGGTGGGGCTTGTGGAGGGGCCTGCGGGTTGGGAGTGGCCTTAGACAGAGGCTTCACCGTTAAGAGACCCAGTGTAGCCCTGCATAATTTTGTCAAAGCCAGGGAACAGCTCGTTGACTTGGTTGTTGTTGAAAGAAGACATAATAAATTTTTATTAAAAAATTTTAAACTTAAAAAGAGATGTGTATATTTTAGTCAAATTTATTGTTAAGTATGTTAATTTGTATATAGTAGGATCTAAATTTTAGCCATCCTAAATTGGAATAGGGTGATTTTTGAGAATGCCTATGATTCCTAAAAGAATTAGCACAAATCCACTCAGAATCCTTTGACATCCTTTTTTAGACACCCATAAATTAAAGTTATTTCAAATTCCACGCAATTATAATTTGAAACTTGGTTCTTGGATTTGACAATCCCGCAATTTCATATTTGTTAAGTTTTACATGATGTCTATGATTTGTTTGAAATACAGGAAATCTCAAATTGTACATTAGAATGCTGCATTTCTGATTCATGTATCCTGCATTTATTTGCTGGGTTTTGTCTTTTGTTAGTTGAGTTATCTGCTCAAGAGATTCAAAATTTTCCAATTTAAATAAATCAAAAAAAATAAAATTAAATGTTTGATTTTATTAAATATTTTATTTTTCACTCAGCTAAGTTGCCCGTAAAAGTGATTCAAAATTTGGACCAAGGATTTGACAATCCTTCATTTTTACATTCAGGTTCTGAATTTACAGTAGCACAAGCCACAAAAGAAAATAAAGGAAATGATGTAAGACTTCCTATTGGCAAAGAGATTATAGCTAAGTTTGGGAAACCTGACCTCCTCATCACGGATGAGGAACTGAACTCAAAGCTATTGACACCAATATCTATCTCTCTAAAAATGGAATAAAGCACATCATGGTCAGCCCCTATCACCCAGGTAGGACACGCCATTTCAAAAAAAGCTTCTTGAAAACGCTTTACAAAATACGCCATCTCAATTTTTAGTTATCTTGATTTTATAGTAAAAACGCCTTTTTTGATTTACAGCATCTTAACTAAGAAAAAAAGGGGTTTCAAAATTTAGATTTTTTCAACTCCAAATAAATCCAAAAAAAAATTAAAAAAATCTAGGCTTAAAAAAGCCTCAGGATTCTAAATCTTCAATAAAAAATGGGGTTAATTATTAGCAACAAGGCTGTGTAAAGCCCAAAAGTCAAAATATACACAAAAACAACCATTTTAATATATTATAACCATGAACCATACTTTAAAATAAGCATACAATTGTACTAAATACTAAATAAAATTAAAATAATGATAAAAGCAAAGTAAAGAAGAAAGAAGATAAAGTAGTGTTTATTGGAAAAGGGCTTGAACATAGGTAGAAAGAGCAACTGAGATAGAATGGAGATTATCAGGCTTTCTATCCTTAGGATAGTATGCAAGAACAACCTTGCTGATCTCTGTGTACTTTTTAACTGTCTTAGTCTGCTTTGGGGGGTCGCCCTTAGTCTTCATGCCAGTCTTGAAGAGGCAGGCAGAGATGTCCTGTTGTGTTTTTAGATGCATCATTATTGTCACAGTAGATTCCATAATTCTGGGAATTATTCAACCAAGTAGGAAGGCTTGAAAAGCCAGAAAACCTTTAGCAAAATTAGCTGATTTGATGGATTTGAATCAAACAGTTGATCTTAAATGGGTTACAGCTGCTCCAGTCTGCCAGCTGAATCCAATTCCCCCTTAAAAACTGACATTGATAAACTGACATAATTTGAGGATCACCAGATATGAGCTTATTAATCAGCATGGTCATCAGAAGTTGGTCACTCATAGTCTCTTTTCAAACTGGACTAGATACTCACTTGATAATGTGGAAGGAATAGGAGGTCAAAACTCAGGTGGTATTGCTTAGTTGATTTTTGATATATATTGAATAATTTTCACTGTTTCAACTCTAAGAGTTGAGTCCTCCCAAAATTTACTCAATAAAATCAAATATCCCTTGGTCTAATCTTTATTTTAAAATGCATCCTATAGTTGGTTTGTTGCGCTACATCCCCTACAATCTAATTCTTAGCCAGATCATTACTGGAAGATGGAACCCTACTATCAGCACTTTGTCACTGCCTCCGCCCAATTTTAATTCAATGCCTGCCAATCTCAGAGTTGTTCCTCCTACCGTCAAATCTTAAACTCTGGTGCTATCTCATTGTCCTGAATTTTATGCTGAAGACACTCTGATTCTCTTGCAGGCCGTTTATCTAGGGCTCTTTTGGTTGGGGTTAATTATCTTAGTTAACCCTAGTATCTCATTTGGAAATTCCACAAAACGTTTATTGAAGCTGCATTGGTGGTTAATCATTAACTCTATGTAGATTTGGTGGGTGATTCCTCACCACATGGAGACAGCTTCTTATTATCCCTCAATTTCTGTCACATTACTCAACTCTTCTACATCTGAGTTTTTAGAAGCAGTTTGTCATGAATTTTTGTTTCTTTTCTCCTGTTCTGTTGAGATATCTGTGTTAACCATGTTTATTTGCTACAGCTCATTTATGATTTTTTGGTTTGGCCTCTTCTTTAATTTATGGTTTCCATCTCTGGTAACAGTTGTGAGACTGGATCATCTGTTTCTTATTTCTGTTGCATCATGTCATTTTGGCGCCCAGATTATTTTTCTGCTCCACCCACTAATGAAATTTTGTGTGAAGTTTTGTTGGCTGTATGATTCTATTCTGGTTCCAGCCTTAGCTGCAAATTGCAAGTTTATAATGTGATGACAAAGGTTTCAGAGGATGCTTGAAAATGGTTGTTGCCTGCAGTGGAGCGCAATCCACATGTTTTAACTGAAAGTGAATTCACATACCCTTTGTTAAATAATGTGTGTGTATCTATTGAGGAGCTCAAAGTATATCAAAAGTTGTACACCTTCCATCAGGATACTACTCTGCCCTTGGTATTCCTTTCTCAGTTTCTTGCCTACTGCTGTTCAATCAATGTTCCCAAGGTGAATAAACTCTCAGTGTTGTGGTTAGCAGTTGGCCGGACTGTCCAAGATCTGGAAGTTTGAGATTCCCTGTTAACCACAACTGAGGCCCTGGTAAGCCAGATTCTTTCTCTGGTCTCAAAAAATTTTCTTCCAAACAAGGTACTATGGAGATCAAAGGCAAGCCCTCTTCATGCTCCTGGTTTTCTGGTAACTGTTCTTTAGTGGCTTCAACTATTCAGAGTTGTGATTTCTCCCCTTGTGTTTCTTCTCAGTTGCAATTGGCAATTTTGAACAAACCCACCAAAGTAAACAAAGCACCAGTGGTGCAACCACCAAGAGTTTGTTGGCTATGCTCCAGCATGTTGTGCCTGCAAAGTCTTTGGTAGTCAAGCACAAGAAGTTGCCTCTTGTTCCCATTGATTGTGATTGTCCTTTCCTCCCTGAAGCCGTTCAATAAATGATTGAGTGTTACTTTTAGGAGCACCCCGCCTCCTTAGCCGCCGTCTGTACCACTGATGAGAAGTAAGATCCTGCTGAGGTTGCATTGTTTACAGTAAATAAATCTACTTCTGGTTACTACTTGTTTTTGGTAGCATTGATAAATACTAAACTGTCTTCTAACCAGTCATTCTGCTGGATACTGGTACTTCTGAGAACTTTATGAGTGTTGAGACTGCGGATTTGCTGCAACTCAAGTACCACCCAGGAATGCTTGTTTGGGGTAGAAACTGCCAAATGTTTCCCTCTTTCTAGCTCAATAAGCCAGTGACATTTGTAGTTGCAGGTCAATTCTTTACTGCAAGGTTCTTCATTTGCTCTACCCCCATGTATCCTATTATCCTGAGGGTGGGCTGGTGGTGCAACCATAATGTATCAACTCTGCTTAAAGAAAATTCATTGCAAGTGGACCACTCTTCTGGAATTACCATTTGCATACTGTTTTTGGATATTAGGGAATTAGAGCAGTCTTCACAGACAATCCAGTCAGTTCCTGTTCCTACTCCTGTGAGTTCAGACTTACCAGCATGCTTTCAGCCTTGGTCCTTGGCATTTGATGCTACTAGGGGCAAGGTTCTCCCTAAGCATACTCAGTTTGACTTTGACTTTAAATTTACTGTTGATCTAATTTTTATTGCATCTTCCATTCACCCTTTGACTTTAAAGGAGGACGCATGCTTGGAAGAGTGTACTTGTGACATGTTGGCTAAGGAATACATCTTCAAGAAGGCTTTGCTGATTTGCTTTCTGTTGCTGTTTGTCCAAAAATCCAATGGGTCTCTTAGACCTTGTGTTGACTATGGCAATTTGAACAGCATCACAATCTCTGATCCCTACCCTTTGCCTTTAGAAGCACAAATTTCTTGGTGTGTTGAGAAGGCAAAGGTATTCTAAAAACTTGATCTTTTGAATGCATTCAATTAGATTAGGATTGCAGAGGGAAAAAGGGGGTTGACAGCATTCAGAACAAAGAAAGATATCTTTTAGTTCTGTGTTATGCCTTTCAGATTGAAGAATGCCCTGGCTTGCTTTCAGCAGTTGATTGACTCAGTTTTAAGGGATCTCCTAGGTGTATATGCCATTGTGTACATGGACAACATCTTGGTGTTTTCCCTGAATGAGGAGTTGTATGAGGCCCATCTATCAGCAGTTGTAGAGCGCATTATTCATGCTAATTTAATCATCAAAAGGAGTAAATGTGAAAATTTCAAATGTAAGGTTACCTTTTTTGGTAATATTATCTTTGAGGATGGACACACTATTGCCCCTGATAAGGAATCAGCAGTTTGTGAGTACGCTACTCCGGTAACGGTATCTCAACTTTGCAGTTTCTTGGGTACCTGTACCTCCTTGAAAAAGTTTACCCCTCATTTTTCAGAAGTGGCGGCCCCTTTGTATTCAGCTAGCAGTAAAACAACTTTGGTCTGGACGCCTGAGTGCGCAGAAGCGTTTACAGCAGTCAAGGCTCTTTTGTTATCCTTCCCAGTGTTGAGACATGTGGATCCCAAACTGCCTTTTGTGGTTTCCACAGATGCTTTGAAATGTGCTGTAGCTGGTGTGTTGTTGCAGACTGCTAGTGATGGGATAGAGAGAGCTGTAGGGTATATCTCCCAGAAAATAGAGGCTTGAGAACGCAATTACATGATTTATGACAAGGAATTGTTGGCAGTTGTGGAATTGTTAAGGCATTGTCATCACCATCTCATTTCAGCGCGCCACCTATTTGTAGTAAGAACTGAACATAAAGCTCTTCTGTATTACTGATAACCCAGGGGTTTGTCAGGTCGCCAATCCAGATAGCATGGTGACTTGACAAGATACAAGTTCTGCTACAAGTTCATTAAGGGCTCTGAAAATCACCTGGTAGATGCGTTGAGTAGAAATCCTTCTCATCTCCCAGATTCTGGCATAGACGCTGAGTTCAAAACGCACACAATGATTTCAGACAAGGCTGTGGTTCCTTTTGTACTACCTCTGCCAACTACGCTTGCTACCATGTCCTTGACCAAGGATGCAGACTTAGACTTATATTCTAAAGTCAAGTTCTTACAGCCTCTGTCCAAGGGTTATGATAGATTACTGGAGCTAGCATGTTCACATCTGGTAGGCCAGCTGTAAGTTTATCACAAAATAGGACCAATTCTATATCATCAAGGTTGCTTGTGGGTTCCAGAGGGAACCATTTGGGATGAAATCATGGAGGCCCATTGCACCTGTCTTACAGCAGGCCACCCAGGGAAGAATAAAACAGTGGAACTAATTTGCCAACAGTTCTCTTGAAAAGGTTTGACAGCGCAGGTAGTGGCTTTCATTAAAGATTGCCTGGTATGTTTTTGATCCAAGGCGATCTGGAACAAGACTACTAGATTGCTGGTGCCACTGCAGCCTGCTTCAAGGCCCTGGACGTCAGAGTTGGTGGATTTTATCAGTGAACTTCCGGAGTCTAATGGGTTTAATGCAATCATGGTAGTGGTAGATTGTTTCACAAAAATGGCACACTTTTACCCTGCTCAACCACAATTACTTTGGTGGAAACAGCTAGGTTGTTTGTGAATAGAACTTTCTCCCTACATGGCATCCCAATTGAGATTGTGAGTGACCGCAAGCCCCAATTTATTGATCAGTTATGGGAAGCTTTTACTGGAATTCATGGCATCAAATTGTGCCAATTCCACAGCTTTTTACCCCCAATCTAATGGACAAACAGAGAGGCTAGACCAAAGTTTGGAGGTTTATCTCTGTTGCTATACCAATGCGCAACAAGATGACTGGTGTACTAACCTACCTAATGTGTTCTGAGGCGCGGCACAGACACACAACAGGAAATCCTAACCTTAGGATTGGATTCCTAATAAGTCTTGGTTAGATGACAGGGAAGGCTATGCAATTACCTTGCGGCCCTGGAAGAATAATCTCTACTAGTTGTGGCTAGAGAGAGGCGCAGAAGTACTGAAGACACAAAGACAAAAATGTGAATATAACTTAATTTTTATTGGTGAATATGAAATGGAATATATAGTGGTTAGGAATACCATAAAACATTACCAGGACGGTAGGATCACTTGCCACCAGCATGAGTGGGGCAAGTGAGTTGCGCAGGATCAAGAAACCAAACAATTGTATTCCCTGATTCAGTCATCAACTCATTTCAAGAGGAAAAAGCAAAAGAGAGATATTTGTCTTCAAAATGGCCCACTGAAGGCAAAATTGATACATGGTGAATAGTAGTATTCACGACATTGCCCTCCATTAGATTGGCCTTAGGGGGTGGTACTTGCAGAGGAACTTGGCATGCACTCAAGCAAAAGGACAACCACTGGAGAGGAGCTTCACAGTGTATTTGGACCCTTGTTTAAAGGTCACTTCCAAAGGGCCAATCCACAGAGTGTCCAGCTTATGCGCGTGCCCACCTACTCTATGTTGGTAGTAAAGAACATGGTTGCAAATATCAAATTCAGGCAAGGGGGGAGCGTCCAGCATTATTGGGAGAAAGTTCAAGCATCTTAGTCTTGTATGCAGAAGTTTAGGTAGTGGTCTGTATGTCAATGATGCAGTTGACTAGATCCTTGATGTGGTTGTCAGGATTCATGGCCTTATCAGAGGAAAGCAGGGGGGCCCCAAGAGCAATGGGTTAGTAGCCTCTTGCCCATACAGCATAGCAAAGGGGGAGTACCCAGTGACACAATGTTTGCTAAGGCGGTATGCAAAGAGAGCGGCAGGTAAGTATAGGTCCTAATTAGCAGCATCAGAGTAGGTAAGCTTTCTCATGATGTAGACCAGTGTTGAATTTGCACGCTCAACTGCCCCATTGGTAGAAGGGTTGTAGGGGGCAGAGAAAGACTGGTGGGACCCCAAAGCTTTGACAACAGAGGTTACCAGCTTGGCATTGAAGTTAGTCCCATTATCTGAGAGCAACACTTGAGGACATCCATGGTGGTAGAAAATATCCTGTAACAGGAAGGCAGCAGTTGTCTTAGCCGTGATGTCCTTTGTAGGGCAAGCCTCTACCCACTTGCTGAAGTGATCAACAGCAATTGGGATAAAGCAACACCTAGAACGTGAGCAGGAGAGAGGACCTACCGCGTCAATGCTGACAGTATGAAAAGCATGTTGAGGGAAAACTAATTTGAACTTGTGGGCCACAGCTTGAGGCCTCTGCAGCTGGCAGGTGTGGCAACTAGCTATGACGTCTGGGATTAGCAGATAAAGATTTTCCCAGAAGTAATTCTTATGAAGCCAGTCAAAGGTCTTGGCAATGCCTCCATGCCCAGTCTCTTTATGAGCTTGCGACACCAACAAGAGGCAAAGACTGGGTCGTACATAGGGCAGATACTGATCTTGTACCTTTTTGAAGAGTTGATTGTCGCGTATGAGGGTATCTTTGGATAGCTTGGACAAAGCCAGTTGAACCTCTTCTGTTTCACTTTCCCAAGAAGAAGGGTATCCAATTAGTTTGTACAACTGGTCATCCTCTCCAGGATGTAAAGCAAGAATGGGCATTCTGGATAGCCCATCAGTATTCTGATGTTGAATCCCAGGGCAATGGAGCACAATGAAGCTGTAACCTTACAGACGTAGGGCCCATCTAGCTAGGCGCCCTTCTGACTCCTTAAGTTGTTGTAACCATTTAAGCAAAGCGTGATCAGTGGCAACTGTGAAATGGGTACCATACACATAGTGGCAGAACTGTTTGACTGCATGTAACACGGCAAGATACTCCTTCTCTGTGACACTATAATTCTTCTTATGCTTGTTTAGCACACAGGAATTGTAAGCCATAGGATGATCTACACCCTCATTGTCTATTTGGGCCAGAATAGCCCCAACAGTAAGATTGCTAGCGTCAGTGTATAGGATGAACTCCTTATCATAGTCAGGATGCACTAGGATTGGCGCCTCTTTGAGTTTTGGCTTAAGGGTTTCAAAGGCTTGCTGCTGACTGAAGGTCCATTCAAAAGTGACATTACATAACAGCCGTACTAGAGGTTAGCTAGTATTGTAAAGTCAGGGATAAACTGTCTGTAGTAGCCCAACATCCCTAGAAAGACTTATACCTCTTGCAGGTTGGTGGGTGGAAGCATTTTGTCAATGGCCTCAACCTTCTTAGTCATTGGGTGAATCCCTGTCTGTGTTATTTCATGGCCCAAGAATTCAAGACGCTCTTTGAAGAAGGCGCACTTGGAAGGTTTTAGTTTGAGGCCAGCTTCTCAAATCTTTATGAACACCTCTTTGAGGTGAGCCAGGTGATCAGTGAAGGTAGCGCTTAAAATTGTTATATCATCCAAGTATACTAGGACGCACGGCAACTTCAAGTTGTGGAGGATGGAGTCCATGGCCCTTTGGAAGGTGGCTGGGACGTTGCAGAGTCTCTGCGGCATGCAAGTAGGCTCAAAAAGCCCTTCAGATGTAATGAGCGCGGCTTTTTGGCAATCCTTGGGCAATAGATCAACTTGCCAGTATCCAGATGCCATATCCATTGCAGAGAAAAACTTAGAGCCTCCAAGACGTCAGAGAGCATCATTGATGCGCGGCAAGGGGTATGAGTCCTTCTTGGTTAAAGAGTTCAATCTGCAATAGTCCATCACAATACAATGACCTCCATCTTTCTTCTTTAAGATGAGTAGCAGGAATGCCCAAGGACTTTGGGAAGGTGCCAGCAGCCCAGTGCCCAGCAGCTGTTTGAGCTCTTTAGATACCTGGGCGTCCTCCAGGCGGCTACAGCAATATGGTTTAGCACAGAAGGGGGGAGCATTTCCAGTGTCAATCTGATGGATAACGCCTTTGGCTAACCCATAGTTGGTACTGTCTTTAGCAAAGATGTTGGAAAATTGGTCTAGCAAGTCTAGCACCTCTTTCTGTTGAACCAGGGACAGCTGTAGAAAGTCTTGCGCAGTGAACAAGGATAGGACTTGGGGTTCATCCTCAGGTAGGTTAAAATCTTGGAATGTGCCAAAGGGATGAAGAGACAGGACCTTAGAAGTGCTCAACAACTTGCCATATCTGACGGCTTTCCCCCTAGACACAGTCATGGGGAGTGCAGTCAGGTTGTCTACCAACAATTGAACAGGGTCCTTATGGGAGACATCTAGGATTCCAGGACAGAGATAAAATTTGTTGTGCCCCAATGAGGGGGGAGAGTACAACTCCAAGAAGGTTTGTTCAGGTAGTTCATATGATATCTGGGAGTCTAGGATGGCCTGGGAGCCAGGGGGGATGGTGACAGCAGACGTGGCTAGGAGAGGGATCCCCTCAGACGCAGGACAAGCCATGGGTGGACATTTCATGTTTGAAGAGTGGGTGCAATACTTGAGGTTGAAACCCCAGTGGGATATTTTAAGGCACATGTCTTGAGACGTTTCCCGGGAGCTTTAACTGGCTCTTCAAAGATCAGAGGGACTTTGTATCCCATAATATAGAGGTAACCATCTTTCAAGTTGATTATCCCATTATATTCCCTAAGGAATTGAGTGCCAACTAAGAGATTGTAAATCTTGTTTTCCAAGACAACTGCTGGTGCAGCTAGGAGAAGCTTGCCAAACTGCATGGGTAGAACAGAGTACTTCCCTGTCAGGGAGCCAGTCATAGGCAGAGGCATTGGGAGGCTTGGGGTGGGGTGCGGCCAAGACGGCGGGTAAGGCCCACCATAGAATGGGTGCTAACTTGATAATATAAGAGGCGGATTACCCGAGCAAGGACCAGGGTCCGGAGTTGGGGACCATGGAATCCACCAACCCTGTCAAAGTAATATAAAGTACTCCAAACAGTTGGGTATAGGTGGTCTTGGCGGTGGCAGGGGGTTCCAGTGGGCGGTCTGGTCTAGGGGTTAAGGGCAGAGTCATGGGAACAAAGTACGCTGGTAGGTAGTTGTACTTGTCTTTGAACAATAAGGGTGGTATCTCAATCCTTTTTCCTTTGCGTCCTACGTAGTTGGTACTTCTAGTCCTTGCCAAGGGGTCAGCAATGAGAATGGTTTCCAAGTTGTACTTGGAATAGGCCGGGTTGGGGGGGTATTCAGTAAAGTGCACAGGTCCAAAGGGGGATCCCAGGGGACAGTATAATGCCTGGGGCAGTTTGGCAGGTTAGTCTCTGGACATGGCAGTGGTCTGGTAGTCTACTTTACCAGAATTAAGATGGAAGATCACTAAGACTAGATAGGGTAAGATTTGTTCAAGCCAAAGGTTCATAAAAGTTTATTATCAAAAATGACAATGTGGTCATCACCATACTGCCGGGGTTTTTATACCAAGGGACTTCGCTTCTTTGATTTTTGCAGGGTTCAGGTTTGCAGACAAGGCACTGGCAGGGCATGGATCTTGGCTTGGAGGCTTGAGGGCGGCAGATCCAGGTTGTGCCTGCTCTGGAAAATAGAAGTGGCAATGCTTTGTTCTGCTGCCACTGTTCACTATGTCACCTTAGAAGTTCAATTGTACTACCCCTTCTGGACAGAAGGCTGGCAGTTGCTGGTGGTCATTGGCAGAGTTAAAAATAGGTTTCATTTTAACCTCCTTAAGGCAAGCTGCAACCTCTGCATAGGTTTGAATCTTTGGTGGCTCAAGGTTGGCATCAATCTGGTGACCATTTGGGGAATTGTCCTTGGGAGACTGTTGGGTCTCGGAGTAACTCTTTAACTTGGGTTTGCAATTTAACAAGTGGGTGGTCTCCTGTCCACTTTGTGTGACTCCAGTAGTCTTTGGAGGGTCAGGGTTCAATTCCAGGGTTTCCAATGTTGGTTTCAAAACTCCAGTATTGGCGTTGGGCAGGTTGGCAGTAGGTCCTTCCCCAACCTCTGTTAGCCAGGTTACATCTCCTTGCAGGTATGGGTCTTCATTGGCACCAGTTTGGAGGCAGACTGGCAACTATTCAGGGAATTCTACGTAGCAGGCTGGCAGGTTGCGGGGTAATTTAACAATTTGAGCCTGTGTTTTAACGGATTGGCGGGTCTTGGTCTGTCCTGGAGGGTTCAATCCGCCTTTGGGAAACTGGCATTTGACTCTTGGGTTTTCAATACAAGTATTGAAATGTCATTCATGACAGTCCCTATGGCTTGGGTCATAGACAGTCCAGCTGTGCCATACAACTGGTGATAATTAAGGTCAGGGGCAAGTTTGAGTTTCTTCACAAGTTTGGAGGAGACAATGTTGACTGGCAAGCTGGTGTCTAAAATGGCCTTGATCTTCTTTTTGAATGAATATCTCTACTTGAGTGGTAGTGCAACCAAAGGGTGAAAGACAGCCAAGATATCTTGAGCCTCTGCTAGTTCCTTATCCCACTTCTCAATCATGCATCTTAATCCTGGGAACTCCTTATAAACAGTTTGGAGAGGGAGAAAAACAGATATATTCTTGAAGACAGCGTCAGCAACCTCAGCAGCTCCTTCTGAAAAATCCACTAGCACAGGGGACCTCTTAGCTTGAGTAAGGTAAAGGCAAGAGACAATTTCTTTGGCTTCAGGCAAAGGCTTAGCGGTAGTTGTAGTCTTTCCTGAGCAAAATTTATAGGGAACTGCAATGGTTTCAGGAACAGCCAGAACAGAGTACCCATATGTATTGGCGCTGTCAGTATCAGAGTCATCCAGGTCAGAGTCATCAGAGATATTGTGGAACAAAAGGAGGATAGGAGGAGCCTTATTGTCAGCAGGCTTAGAGTCAGATATAGAGGGAGGGATTGAAAGAGACTGGGAAGAATTGTCAACCAAGAGCGTCTCTGCCTCTAGGTTGACTGTTCTTTTCCCGCCTGCTCTTTTGGATCAGCTCCTTCAACCTGGGGGTTGGTGCAGACTTGAGAATGGTGACCTATCTGACCACAGTTGTGGCAACCTTGGCGTCAAGGAGAATTTTGCAAGTTCATGGTAAGAATGCGAGGACCACAGGAAGACAACCCAGAGTTAGAAGCAGCTCAACTTTCCCTAATGACTGCTCCAGAATGGGTAAGGTGCATGTCCTGCAACAGTGTCTTTATGCTCTTCATAGAGGAAAGCATAGCCTTATGGGCTTTGAAGTGAAGGCACAGAAGCTGGTTAACTTTTAGGGCTTGAGCGCAAGTTATGTAAGCTTCATGGGCTGTCAATTGTCTGCTTGTTATCAGTTACTGTCCTTTCATTTAGAATCTGTCTGCAAACTCAGCTAACGTCTATTTAGGCTTGAAAGCAATGTGCATAAAAGCATCCTTTTTTACTTCCAGGCTAAGGTCACCACCAAACTTGTCAATCAGAAGCTGCTTCATCTCTTCCCACATCTCAATGGTGGGTAGTTCAGGCACCACCACCTCCTGGCAAGTCAGGTGTAGACAGGTCAAAATGTGTTCCTTCTTAACCTCATCTGATGCTTGTCTCATGGCAGTTTCATAAATAGTTAGGAAAGCTGCAATGGTCGAGGTTTTGTGATAAAAGACTTGCTTAAAGGTAGGCTTGAAGTGTGCTTTGGGAGTCGGGCCACCATTGCTGCTATTGAGTACTTTTATACACAGTGAAAACTCTGCTTTGGATTCAGAGGGGGGCTGTCTAGCCCACAGCTGACAAACACTTTCTTCAAGGGTAGTCAGGGTCTCAACAGCGCAGGCATTCATATTGCTAGCTTGATTGGTCTGTTGTTCAGCAACATCTAGGTGTTGACCTTGGGAGGTCACTATTGTGGAGAGCTCAGCCAGTCAAGAGGTAAGGAATGGCCCCACTGAGAGGCAAGGGGCAAACCTGTTGTTCACAGAGTCAATCAATTCACTCATCTCTTGTACATCTCTATCCAGCTCAGTATGATCTTGCTTCAAATGTTCCACCTTATTAGCTAGGGCAATTAGTTCCCTAGTGCATTGAATTTGAGGGGCTCCTGGTAAGCCAGGGCAGTAACCATCTTCATCAACAACCCCAACTGGACTAGTAGCAGTTGCCATCATCTTGCGTAGGGCAGCAAGCTCTTGCTGTAGCTCAGCAACTTGGGCAGTCAACTCAATCACCTGGGGGTCAGGTTGAGGGGCTTTGGTAGGGCGTCCTTGACTGCAAGTAGCTGTACGTAATTCTCAAATAGTGTCCCATATTCTCTGCTCTCAATCCACTAGGTCATCAGAAGGGGGAGAGGGCGGAACATCTGGCTTGGGCGTAGATAATTCATCCACTTGACTCTATAGTTTGGCTATAGCAGCAGCAGTGGCAGCTCTCTCTTGACCAAACACTGTACCAAGATCATTAAGGCCGTTAGCAGCAAAGTCCGCTACCTGCTTTAGTTGCTCAAATGAATATGTACTGAATGCATTGAGCTGCTGCATAAGTTGTTCAAAGTTGGTGATATAAGCGTTTAAAGTGGAATCTACTTGAGTTTGCTAGGGTTGTTCTAGCTGGTGAAACTTGTGTAGACGCTCTCTCATGTATTTGGGGATGGACTGGCGCATTTGTTTGATAGAATCAACCAAACTGGTCTGGGAGGTAACAGAGTTGCGCTGATTGTCAGATACCAAGGAAAACAGGGAATGAATCCACTGTTGGTAGGCAGCAAACTGGTCCCAGTGATGATTAACCGCTGCTTGTAGAGACAAGATTTCTTGGACGTGGAGCCCCAACGCTATTTGATGGTGGGCCAAGGCAGGCTGCACAAAGGACAATAGTAAGTGCTCAGCGGAGCCAGCTTCTGAGAGGAGATGCTGTGGAATTTGAGGAGCCACAATCAACTCATATTATTCCACTTGACTGAACTGCAGCTGAAGGCAAGGGATGGCTCCTTCATGGGCTATCCCAAGGGCTACTGCCATGATTTGTTCTAAGTCAGGGGTACCCATGGGATAAGCAACTAGGCGGGGACCATTCCCAAGGCTCAGTATAATAGGGGTAATAGGTAGGTTGGCAATATCTTCTTCCATAGGAGGGCTAGTAATTTCAGGTGAAGTTGGCTCTTGTATAGGCAGAGGCAAGGGACCTGAAAACGTGGATGCAAAAGGGATAATCAAGGGGCTTACAGCCCTTGTAGTGAGCACCATTTTTGTTGTGTTCTGAGGTGCGGCACAGACACACAACAGGAAATCCTAACCTTAGGATTGGATTCCTACTAAGTCTTGGTTAGATGATAGGGAAGGCTATGCAATTACCTTGTGGCCCTGGAAGAATAATCTCTACTAGTTGTGGCTAGAGAGAGGCGCAGAAGTACTGAAGACACAAAGACAAGAATGTGAATATAACTTGATTTTTATTGGTGAATATGAAATGGAATATATAGTGGTTAAGAATACCATAAAACATTACCAGGACAGTAGTATCACTTGCCACCAGCATGAGTGGGGCAAGTGATTTGCTGAGGATCAAGAAACCAAACAATTATATTCCCTGATTCAGTCACCAACTCATTTTGAGAGGCAAAAGCAAAAGCAAGAGATTTGTCTTTGAAATGGCCCACCAAAGGCAAAATCAATACATGGTGAATAGCGGTATTCACAACACTACCCATGGCAGTGTTCCCATATAATAACGCACCACATACATCAACTCAGGTCTCGCCATTTTATGCCAATGTGGGTTACAATCCCTTGTCCAACATGGGTCCTCAATTGCTTAGCAACGTGAAAGCTGCAACTGATCAAGCCGCTGCATTGAAGCAGGTTCATCAGGAGCTTCAGGTTACTCTTGCTGCTGTTGCAACAACTTACAAGGGATACATAGATTGCAAACACCAATAAGGTCCTACCTACAGACTAGGTGATCTAGTCATGGTGAATGCTGTAATATGAAATTGAAGGTTTCCTGCCGCAAGTTAGGTCCCAAACAAGAGGGTCCCTTCAAAGTTGAACGTCAAATTAGTCCCTCCGTGTATTGGTTAGATTTACCCCATCCTTCAAGATTTTTCATACCTTTCATTAATGCCTACTTACCCCCTTTAAGGGCACTGAGACTCCTTCTTCATACCCCATTCTTGTGGAAGGAGAATTGAAGTATGAGTTGAATTGTATTTTGGCCTCCTGCAAGAACTGACTTCAACTGGAATATTTGGTGTCTTGGAAAGGTTATCCTGATTCTGAAAATTTATGGATTCCTCACTATGTTTAGTCCAACTCCCCAGATCTGATCCAAGAGTTCTACTGTCACAATCCCACGGCCATTGGTCACCCTGAGCTTACCTTGGCAGCAATGAAACTTCCTCCTGCCCATAAGAACTTCTCCTTGTTCCATCTCCTGGATGGCAGTGTTGTTCCTGGGCTAAAGCAGAGGGTAATTTCATGGTAAATTTCATAATGCCAGGAATTATTTGGCCAAGTAGAAAGGCTTGAAAATCCAAAAACCTTTAACAAAATTGACTGATTTAACGGATTTGAACCAAATGGTTGATTAGAAATGGGTTACAGCTGCTCTAGTCTACAAGCTGAATCCAATTCCCTCTTGCAAACTGATGTTGACAAATTGACATAATTTGAGGGTCACCTGATATGATCTTATTTATCAGCAGGTTCATCAGAAGTTGATAATTCAAGGGTTCTTTACAAACTGGACTAGATACTCACTTGAAGATGTGGAAGGAATAGGAGCCAAGGATCCAGGTGGTATTGCTTAGTCAAATTTTGATATATATTGAATAATTTTCACTTTTTCAACTCTTAAGAGTTGACTCCTCTCAAAAATTTACTCAATAAAAATCAAATATCCCTTGGTCTAATTTTTTTTAAAAAATGCATCCTGTAGTTGGATTGTTGCACTACATCCCCTACAATCTAATTCTTAGCCAGATCATTACTGGAAGATGGAGCCTTACTGTCAGCACTTTGTCACTGCCTCCGCCCAATGTTAATTCAATGCCTGCCAATCTCAGAGTTGTTCCTCCTACTGTCAAAGCTGAAACTCTGGTGCTATCTCAATGTCCTGAA
Organism: Entomophthora muscae; assembly: GCA_014839935.2. Lineage (NCBI taxonomy): Eukaryota > Fungi > Entomophthoromycota > Entomophthoromycetes > Entomophthorales > Entomophthoraceae > Entomophthora > Entomophthora muscae. The sequence goes on from QTSX02000896.1 coordinate 129,321, forward strand.
TTTTATGCTGAAGACGCTCTGATTCTCTTGCAGGCCATTTATCTCAGGCTCTTTTGATTAGGGTTAATTATTTTACTTAACCCTAGTATCTCATTTGGAAATTTCAAAAAACGGTATCTGAAGCTGTGTTGGTGGTTAATCATTAACTCCATGTGGATTTGGGTGGTGATTCCCCACCACTTGGAGACAGTTTATTATTATCTGTCAATTTTTGTCACACCCAACAGTCAAAGAAGATGTTCTAGGTAAGGCAGGAGCCCATATCCTTGGTTGGGTTCATGGTAGAGGTACAAGGGTGTAACCTGCTGTAAGGATAAGCTGCCTACCTCTCAGCGTTTTGGAAGGGGGACCCTCAGCGCCCAGCCCATGGGAAATGGGAGGATCCTCAGGGTACAGCGTGATCCCTGGGGATCCTACAGATGAGTTTGCAAGGGAGGGGCTGGATGGGATGTGGAGGGGGCTTGATAGCAGCCCAGGATTGCCCCCAAGCTGTGTGCTGCTAAGGAGAGCCCACTCTTGATTTCCAGGGATGCAGACCACAGCAGGGGGATGCAGGCACCAAGGCCATTACTGAAGATTTCAGGGAGAGAGATCACCGTCCAAGGGTAGGGTTAACAAAAAACTCTGGGCAGGCAGACCAAGGGGACAAAGAGCCAAAAAAGGTAGGCAATTCTGATAGAGGCACATAATTGGTTTTTGGTACCCCACAATTCAGGGTCTGGACTAAATATGGACTAGCCCCAACTTGTTTCTCAACAAAATCACTTGACTGGGAGAGCAGCAGGGCAGGCAGACAGACCAAATTGAGGTGGGGGGAGTTAAATTGACAATTGGTGTCATCAAAATCAAAGAGCATAGAACACAAAGCTAGCATGCAAACCCAGGACTTTTGGATCTGATGGTTTATAATCAGTAAGTAAGAGACCTGGAGGCCCTTTCTTCTGCCTTATGCAAATAAGGGGGTGAGGGTACCAGGGGGTTTTGAGAGGGGGCTTGGTAAGTAGCGGGCAGGAACCAGTTAGATGGGATAGCCTGATCTACCCATAGTCCAGACACAAGAGAATAGAAGCAACTGGTCTGGGCAAGATGGTAAACAGCCTGATTGGCTAGACAAACTTCCCAGGGGAGCAGGTGCACTGTTTCCCATGCTAATCAAAGCTGATGTCATAGCTGGGATACCCTTGGAACAATTTTCTGCAGGACAGAGGAATTAATTGGCTGATATTCTGATATTTGTGGAACCTTGCAACCAAAATATCCTGGCCACAGGACAGACATGCCTAATAAATTCAGGTGGGCCATGTTTTTCTATTGGGCTGCTACTTGTCCTAGGTAAGTTCTGCACCAGGAAAGAAGGTGATCTGATTGAATTAGCAACCCCTCTGTGGTTGGAAGAGATTTCAAAGGTGTTGGGGTTCCTTCCAGAGAAAAAGCTACTATGAGACACCCATCAATAGTGTGCACAAGATCTTCTGGGTTATACTGGGGTTGTGCTTGGATGTGGGCTGCCTTTCTGGTTGGTGCAGGGAAAATATCCCTATATGAAGCCAAAAAATCCCCTGGAACTTTACATACCTCTTGAGTTAACCCAAACCAATCAAGGCTAAAGGGGATATTGGTTTGGGTATGAATTAGAGATAGGGATATAGATCTTTGACAGCTTGATCCCTCATGATAAAATATTGAGATCAATTAGCTATAAGCTTTAAAAATCATACAAAAAATATGTCCAGCCAGTTCCTTGTGTTGCAACATCTTTGATTACTCCCTCTTGGGAAAGTAATTGCCTGAGTAACTCCCTGAATGATTCCCTGACTAATCATTAAGTTGGTGGCACTCTTATCAATTGCCCATCTATTATGGGGATCAAACATTTCAAGTCCTAAGCAGAATACTACCTGGATAAGCCTCATGACTGCCATGATGTACATGGACAACATGTGGCTTCTCATGATACTGTATAATACTCTAAACTCATATCTAATAAAGTATTATTATCTTCTTAATTTCCCTTTTATCTCGTTTATTATACTTCCCAGAAGTTTATACTCGATACTTGGGCAACCCTGTGATTAAGATGCGAGTTTTTAAATTAAATTTCGATTGATGGGGGATAATAGCGAAGTAAATAATTTCTGTGTCCTATAAGAAGATCTGGGATTGGATGGCCAGCTATTTAGGATCGAAACGGAGCTTAGAATGCCGAAATGGAATAAAAAGAAAGAAATCGTAGCCATTCATCCTTTCAATTTAAGCAAGTCTACGGTTATGGACGGTGATGGGTCTGGCATGATTCTAGATCTTGTCCATCTGATACAACGCAAACTTTTTTTACTGCGCTTCATCGGCTGAAACCTATTCAAAGCGAGATGTACTTTAATAATACTATCGCTTAGAAATCAAGTGTATCTAGTTCCTACTGCTTCGCATACCTTTATCGTCTATGGTGATTGGTTTATATTTTTTATGGCATGGGGTTGGTTTACTCAGTAGCGTTTGATTTTCCTGCTGCTTAGTACATTTTCATTGGTTTGGTGGATTGGGGTTTGATTTGTTGACGTTTGGTTTGAGATGGATTTTTTTGTCAAGGTCTGTTTTCTTATTTCAGGGATGTTGTTTTATATAGGTGGTGTTGTCGCTTGGTGATGTCAGCTTGTTAGTTGAGATAGCATTTTAATTTTATTTTAATTTAATTTTTAATTTGATTTTAATTTTTAATTTAATTTTAATTTTATTTTATTTTTTAATTTTAATTTTAATTTTATTTTATTTTTAATTTATTTTTAATTTATTTTTAATTTATTTTTAATTTATTTTTAATTTATTTTTAATTTATTTTTAATTTATTTTTAATTTATTTTTAATTTATTTTTAATTTATTTTTAATTTATTTTTAATTTATTTTTAATTTAATTTTAATTTAATTTTAATTTAATTTTAATTTAATTTTAATTTAATTTTAATTTAATTTTAATTTAATTTTAATTTAATTTTAATTTAATTTTAATTTAATTTTAATTTAATTTTAATTTAATTTTAATTTAATTTTAATTTAATTTTAATTTAATTTTAATTTAATTTTAATTTAATTTTAATTTAATTTTAATTTAATTTTAATTTAATTTTAATTTAATTTTAATTTAATTTTAATTTTAATTTAATTTTAATTTAATTTTAATTTAATTTTAATTTAATTTTAATTTAATTTTAATTTTAATTTTATTTTATTTTTAATTTAATTTTAATTTAATTTTAATTTTAATTTTATTTTTAATTTAATTTTAATTTAATTTTAATTTAATTTAATTTAATTTTATTTTTTAATTTTAATTTTAATTTAATTTTATTTTTTAATTTTAATTTGATTTTAATTTAATAAAAAGTGCATTGTTATATGTTCCAGTTACATCTTGTGACTTTCAGAGTTCGATGCCTGGAAGCCAAATTTGGATCCATACTATCTACCGAAGCTTAAAGGTTAACCTTAGATCCTTTAAGCTTTCCTATTCTGGAAAGTGAGTTGGGCTCGGGAGGGGGATTTAGTTAGGGTTTATTTAATGTTTGTATGGACAATGTGGGGATTTTTTTGTTATAGGCGGGTGCGGGAGTTTAGACGGATGAGGGCGCGCTTAATGTGGGTGGCTTTGCGGTGGTTGGAGAGGGAGGAGCTGGTGCGGCGGGAGCACAGGGGTGGCGATGACCTCCGGTGGGTCTGGGTGCGGTGGATCTGCAGGTGGCGGTCCTGGGATTCGGACGAGATTACTGAATCGGGGATGGATATGCGGTAAGGGTGGGGGTCTGGGTTCACCACCCGGAGGAGTCGCTGGGAGTAGTCTTCGGCGTCGCTGAAGCTGATGAGCGAGGAGCGGTGGTCGGTGAGCGAGGATGGGGCGGTGCGGTTATGGAGGAAGCCGGGGGATGACGGGGAGATGGAGAGGGATGTGCGCTGGGATGTATGTTGCGAGGTGTGGGGGGAGTGGATGTGGATGTTGGCGAGCTGGTATAGTTTGGATTTGGGCTTGTTCCTTATGGATGTCCTTATGGATGGCGAAGGCGACTCCTGCTGGTCGCAATACAGCTTCTCGAGGATAGGCTTGGGCAAGGACTGCTCCCACTTCCACTCGCCGTGCACTCGGCCGCTGCGCTGCTTGTTCTGGCGCCGCAGAATGAAAACGAGCCAAACCGACGCCAGCCCCACCCCCAGCCCCAGAATACCAGATCCCAGCCCAAGGCCTACCGCCAAGCCATGGCTCAGGCAAGCGTCATCCATTTTGCCCTGGCCAATCACGAGGGGAGGAGGGGATTGCTGCTGGAAACCTATGCATGTCAATAGGCATTATTGGTTAGGGTTACCTGTTGAGTATAGATTAGTGAAGTTTGTGCTAAGAGGTGTTTTAGTAAATGGAAATGAAGAGATGCTACCTTCCGCCGCATGTCTGGGTTGGTGAGCCTGGGCATATCGAGGAGCAGTACGAGTCTTCTACCAGGAGGCTCTAGATTGTAAGTCAACGCTTGGTCATCAGTTTACCGCTGGGATGGCTGTTTTGCCGCACCTACAGTCGCTGCCGTTCATCAGCGACGCGTAGGGGTACTGCATGCGGCTGCAGAAGATGTTGCACACGGTGACGGTCATGGCGACGCTGGAGTATGGGTCGGGAAGCCCCAGCTCGCTGAGCCCGCCCATGGCTCTGGGGGGCACCTTGCGATCCACCAGGCTTAGGCCTGCAGGAGTCAGCGGCATTGCCCTGCCCAGGCCAAGATCGGAATCGCGCTCCATAAGCATATCAGGGAATCTGTAGCAGCCCATCGACATTGCCCCTTGAAGTACTACCAATCAGCAATGTACATCACTACTGCACTTACCTTTTTGACTCTCGAGCGGAATGCTGCCTCGGCTCATCTCTTCAGGCCTGCCCTGTGCGCCCATCACCAGCAACGCGAATTGTGCTGGAACTCTAAGATTCATTTCAACCTCGTCTGCCTCCCGCCTTTGCCCTTCTATAACCCAACCTCCTGTTCGCCCACCGTTGTTTTTTGTTTCCCCGTTCCTCACCGAACCAAGGTTGTTGGCTAAGTATCAACAATCCCTACCTTGCCGCAAATCTCCTGCCCCGGTCCAACAAACTCAATCCCCCAATATAAATCACCAGTCTACGTTCCCCGGCCCATAATCCCTCCTATTAAAAGGCCCTCCTCCAATCATGTTGCAAATTCGTTTGAACCAACTCGAAGCCTAAACTTCTTACCCTCGGCCAAACCCACCCTGATTGGCCCCACCCGCAACAGCCATCTCCCATTGGCTGGCGACTTAAAAACGGCCAGCAACTTTTCTTGAAGATCAGTGAATAACTGAAGCTGACACCACACTACTGCTTAATGGCAAGCGATCCACCACCAGCAACCCCTCAAGCTTAGCGAATAAAATCTCGGTTCAGACCCTTGGATCCGAACCCATTGGCAGTTCGTATCCGAACTTCATCGGAGATTTTATTTAACCCGTTCCTCACCAACCACCCATCTTACTTCAAAACCATCAACATCTTTAAACTGTTTAATTCATTTAGTTGCTCTCCCATCCAACACCTTAATAAATTCTACTTCAAAATTATTGAATGGCTTTCCAAAACCCACTACAGATCGTCCCAAGCAATTCCATACCAACCGGTCTTGGTTTCAAACCTTAAGCTGACAGAAGTATATACCCCATCTCAACTACATGACTCTTCACCAAATACCTTCCTCACTCCCATCTCATTGGGATTCCAAATATTTATCTACACTATGGCTCGCTCCCAAATGAGGGCTAATCAAATACCAGCCACCAAAATCACTACCCCAATCGAAAAAAGGATCTAAGAAGGGTTAAACTATATAGCTTTCTCTAAAGAACTTTCCAACTACTGCCATCTAAATTCCTACTACAACCCACATCAGGACTCATATCACTTCTCTCTAAAAGCCCCTGTCAACCTAAGGGCTGCTCCAACTTTCCAATAAGCAGTACATACAGTTACCTTCATTCTAACCAACTACACATCTATAACTCAATTGGTTTATGTGGGGATTCTAATAAATCATCAATCTTAACTTTATCTTAATGGGCTTATGAATTTTAAAACTCATCCAGAAAGAAAATAACCACTTCAATGCTCCTCAGCCATGCTGGATGTTGAATATCATATGACTCAACCAAGGGTCTCTAGAACAAAAAGGTTCAAGGTCAACGCTAGTACCTTGGGGTCCTAGGAGACTAGACCCTATACACCATTCCCTAGTTGTAAAGGAGGGTACTGACGTTTCTACCCCCGACCAAAGATAAAGGGGATGGGTTTAAACACTCATAAGACATATATCCAGCAAACCTTACAACATTCCCTGGATCAGAGTGGATATAGGCCTAGTCTATAGGATCCATAAAGATCTAACCATCCCTGATCCATCACCGATTCTGGGATCGATATGTGAACCTGATCAAACATCCATACCTACCTCACCAAAACCTTATATCAAGGACCCGAGCTTGAGATTAAAAACATCATCTCTCACCCATAAACATCCAACTAATACCAACCCAAACCATTACCATATCATCCTGTCACTATTCCAACGCTGAACTATCTAAATATACCCATGTATCTTGAGCCAAACACCATAACCAAGTAAACCTGGCCTACCTTCCAGGTATACTCCCATACCAACCCTTAAAGGGATCATATAAATTGATATACAGCAGTTTTAAAAGCTATGGCAACAACCAAAAATACCTCAGATTTAAACAAAATGATTTCATATTTAAGCAAATTCCAACTATCAGGCTAAAATATACACTCTGTTAACAGGTATTTTTGGTGTTAATGGGTGAAACGGGTCAACACAGCAAAGAAGTGCTCACACATAAAGCAAAACTATTCAAAATACTATCCAAAATACATTGATTCACAAACAAAATTGTGTGAGTTGACTTTCTGATGTACATATGTTTACTATGTGAATTGGTGACAAAATACGCCCAAGCGCAGTGAGTCAAAACTCAACCCAAAATCAAAACACAATAGCAACTCACTATGTAAACAAAATCAGTCAAATATTGTGTGCAATGAATTTTAATCAAGAATGATACCAAGGTATCTAAAATAAGACACAAGATCTGAAACATAAATTTTAAAATATTGTGTTGGGTGCTTAAATATGGCCTAAAATCTGGTAAAATGGGTGGAAATTATTTCAGGTATTCTAAAATGGGCGTGGTAAACCCAAAAACAACTAACTAAGAAATAAAAAAAATCTATAATCAGGATATTGGATGGGTAAAACTCTAATTAAATATCCATATTCAGATAAAAAGCAAAAATAAAAACCAGTGTATAACTTAATTAAGTTTTATTTAGTATCTTATTAAATTTTAACATGGAAGGTACACAACAACAGAGTGGCAATGCACCTGTTGTGCGCCACAGTTGCAGTTGCCACCACAGGTCAAAGAACAGAGTTAGTGTAACCCAAGTGCCTACTCAGGAAGGAGATGGGAGAGGAGAGTTCAATAGTGACGCTGCACTGACATAGCCGGTTCAAGGTGCACAAGCTGCTAGGGTGCAGAGCATCAACCCTTGGGTCCCCAAGCTGGCCCGGAAGCCCACTAAGATTACCACAACCAAAACAGTCAGGAAAAAAGAGATCAAACTTACCTCATATGTGTTTGACGCTGTGTACCGCCAAGAGTCGGTCTTGTCAGCCATGATGGAGAAGGTTAAGCCTGTGCTTGACACCAGCTATGAGCCCTACGTCAGTGATAGCAACCAAGAAGACAACAACAATCCCAAGTTCTATAGAGCCACAGAAGGGCAGTTAGTGTTAAAGAAAGTTGCTGCTTTCTACACCAAGGTACCCATGCCTTGCAAGCCTGTCACCAATCAGGATCCTGGCTTGTCTGAACCCACAAAGCCCACTCAGAAGTGCATTCCCAATATAAAGTGCATCATCTTTCTCAAGCTAATGCTGGAATCTGGTGACTACAAGGCGGCTCTTGTTGGGGTAGATCCCAAGTACGCCTCCAAGACATTCAACACCTTCATTGAGACTGGCCAAGTCCTTGCCACAGAGAAATCCTTGTGTGTTTTTACTATGCTCACCAAGGAGCACAAATGAGCAATTTTCCAGTGGATAACCCAGGACTGTCATCTTGAACTGGCAAATATACAGGCCATGGTCAAATCTACTTTTGGGGTTGAGGCCTCAATTTTCTTTCACTACTATCTGGTGAAGGAAATGTGCTTTTCCTGGAAAAAGCTCAGTGTATCTCTGTATAATCAGAATAGCCCAACCAACATTGAGACCCAGAAAAAATACGCTGAGGCCTACACTTCACTCAAAAACAAAGGGATGGTGAAATTCTACTATATTGACAAATCAGCATTTGCCTTGTCTATGCACAATGCCTATGGGTATGACCCAAAAGGCTCACATGATGGGGTGGCTTGGCATGCTGCAGTCCGCACCACAGCATATTCCATGGTGGCTCTCCTTGGCCCAAAAGGAATTGAGATGTACCAAATGATATTGGGTTCTCATAATAGCAGGGCCTTCTTATCTTTTCTCCAATTGGTCCAGGAGAACCTGAGGCACACGAGCCTGGGCTTCACCAATGTAATAGTACTGGGTAATGTTTGTCTCCACAAGGTGGCAGATATTATTGCTGAATTTCCATCAATTGACACCAGCATTGCAGTGAGCCCCCAGCAATTGGCCATGGAAAATTTGCGCCTTCTCTTCCTTCCTGCCTATTTGCCCTTCCTAAATCCCATCAAGGAAGTTTTTGGGTGGCTCAAGTGAGTTGTCCAGCAAGGGACCCCAACTGGGACCAAGGACCTCTTTGATTTGCTGCAGTCTGGGATCCACACCCTCTCAGCTGAGACCGTGGCCAAATTCTATGGCCATGCTGATTTGTTCATCCCCCTGTGCCTTGCCAAACAGCCAATCAACTAAAGGCTTAGTATGTCCAACTTTTTTTATATTCTCTAATTTACTATTTAGTATTCATTAATTATCATTTTATATTTAGAAGCTTCTAAGCCTATAATCACATTCAGTGGGACCATCAATGTTGTGAATGCCGCCATTCACCATGTTTCAATTTTGCCTTTGGTGGGTTATTTCTAGGATGAATCCCTCTCTTTTGCTTTTGCCCTTCAAAATGAGGCTGGCTCCAAATTGGGAAATTCAATTGTTTGGTTTCCTAATTCTGCACAACTCACTTGCCCCACTCATGCTTGTGACAAGTGATCCTACTGTAATGTACTGTTTTGTGGTAAAGCTACACAGTATATATTCCCAATATTTATACCCAATAAAATTTAAGTTCTATTCACATTTTTGTCTTTGGGTCTCCACGTACTTTGGCGCCTCTCTCTAGCCACAACTAGTAGAGATTATTCAATCAGAGCCACAATGTAATTGAATAGCCTTCCCTGCCATTCTAACCAAGACTTAGTACTAATACAATCCTAAGGTTAGGATTTCCTGTTGTGACTCTGTGCCGCACCTCAGATCACAACAAAAATGGTGCTCACTACAGGGGCTGTAAACCCCTTAGTTATCCCTTTTGCAACCACGCTTTCAGGACCCTTTCCTCCTCCCATACAAGAGCCAACTTTGCCTGAAATTATCAGTCCTCCTATTGAGGAAGACATTGCCAACCTGCCTATTGTCCTTACTGTGCTGAACCTTGGGAATAGTCCCCGCCTAGTGGCCTACCCTTTGGGTACCCCTGACTTGGAACAAGTTATGATGGTAGCCCTTGGGTTAGCCCATGATGGAGCCATCCCTTGCCTTCAGCTTCAGTTCAGCCAAGCAGAATACTAAAAATTGATTGTAGCCCCACAATTTCCACAGCATCTCCTTTCAGCAGCTGGCTCTGCTGAGCACCTATTGTCATCCTTTGTACAACCTGCCTTATCCCACCATCAAATGGTGTTAGGGCTCCATGTTCAGGAGATTTCATCTCTACAAGCCGCCGTCACTCATCACTGGGATCAGTTCCTGGCCTACCAGCAGTGGATCCACTCTCTGTTTTCCTTGGTATCAGACAATCAGCGCAACTCTGTCATCTCCCAAACCCTCTAGGTCAATTCCATTGAAAAAATGAGCCAGTTCATCCCTGAGTACGTCAGAGAGCGTCTACATGAGTTTCACCAGTTGGAACAGCCCTGGCGCACCCAAGTAGATTCTACTCTGAACACCTATCTCACCAATTTTGAACAACTTGTGCAGAATCTCAACAAGTTCAGTGCTTACTCCTTTGACCAGTTACAGCAAGTAGCAGCCCTTGCTGCAAAAGGCCTCCGCAAACTTGGCAAAGAATTTGATCAAGAAAGGGCTGCTACCGCCGCTACCATTGCCAAACTCCAGACTCAAGTAAATGGATTGTCTACACCCAAACCAGATGCCCTGCCTTCTCCTTTATCTTATGAGTTAGAGGATAGAGAACAGAGACTATGGGATGCAATTTGAGAGTTGAGAGCATTCACCTGCAGTCAGGATTGCCCTACCAAAGCCCCTCAGCCAGATCCTCAGGTGCTTGCTCTGACAACTCAAGTTGCTGAGTTGCAACAAGAGGTTGCTACCTTGCGTGAGATGATGTTGTCTGCTGTTAGTCCAACTGGGGTTGCTGGTGAAAATGGCTGTTGCCCTGTCTTATTGGGAGCTCCCCACATTCACTGTAATAGAGAGTTGATAGCTCTAATTATGAGGTGGACCATTTGAAACAAGACCACTCTGAGCTTGATAAAGACGTACAGGAAATGAGTGAGTTAGTTGATTCAGTGAATGACATGTTTGTCCCTTGCCTCTCAGTGGGGCCATTCCTTACCTCTTGACTGGCTGAGCTCTCCACAATAGTGACCTCCCAAGGTCAACGCCTAGATGTTGCTGAACAACAGACCAATCAAGCTAGCAATATGGGTGCCTGCGCTGTTGAGACCCTGACTACCCTTGAAGAAAGTGTTTGTCAGCTGTGGGCTAGACAGCCCCCTCTGAATCCAAAGCAGAGTTTTCACCGCGTATAAACGTACTCAATAGCAGCAATGGTGGCCCAACTTCCAAAGCACACTTCAAGCCTACCTTTAAGCAAGTCTTTGATCACAAAACCTCGACTGTTGCAGCTTTCCTAACTATTTATGAAACTGCCATGAGAAGAGCCTTAGATGAGGTTAAGAAGGAACACATCCTAATCTGTCTGCACCTGACCTGTCAAGAGGTAGTAGTGCCAGAGCTTCCCATCATTTAGACCTGGGAAGATATGAAGCAGCTTCTGATTGAAAAATTTGGTGGTGACCTTAGTTTGGAAGTGAAGAAGGACGCCTTCATTCACATTGCTTTCAAACCAAAAGAGACCCTAGCTGAATTCACTGATAGATTCTACATGGAGAGACAGCAACTGATTACAAGCCGCCAGCTGACTGCACATGAAGTGTACATGGCTTGCGCTCAAGCCCTCAAGGTTAACCAGCTTCTATGTCTTCACTTTAAGGCTCATAAAGCCATGCTTTCTTCTATGAAGAGCATAAAGACATTGTTGCAAGATATGCACCTTACCCATTCTGGGGCAGTTGTGCAGGAGAATTGTGCTGCCTCTACCTCTGGTTTGTCTTCACGTGGCCCGTGTATCCTCACATGAACTTGCGGAACCCTCCTCAATACCAGGGTTTCCATAACATTGGGCATATAGGTCACCATTCCTGAGTCTGCACCAATCCTCGGGTTGAAGGAGCTGATCCCAAAGAGCAGGCAGGAAAAGAGAAGTCAACCTAGAGGCGGAGACGCTCTTGGTTGATAATTCTTCCCAGTCTCCTTCAATTCCCCCCTCAATTGCTGACTCTGAGCCTGCTGATACTAAGGCTCCTCCCATTCTGCTGCTATTCCACAACATCTCTGATGACTTCACATGGACAATTCTGATATGGAAGATCCTGACGCCTATGGGTATTCAGCTCTTGCCATCCCCAAAACTATTGCAGTCCCCTATATGCTATGTTCTGAGAAAACTAAAACTCCTGTCAAGCCTCTTCCTAAAGCCAAAGAGGTTGTCTCTTGCCCATATATCACTCAAGCCAAGAGATCCTCTGTGCTTGTTGAGTCTTCCAAAGAAGCTGCTGAGGTTGCTGACGCTGTATTCAAGAATGTTTCAGTCTTGCTTCCTCTCCAGAATATCTATAAGGAGTTTCCAGGCTTGAGATGCATGATTGAGAAATGGGACAAAGAGCTAGCAGAAGCTCAAGACATTCTTACTGTCTTCCTTCCCTTTGGTTGTACTACCACTTGTGTGGAAATATCCATCCAAAAGATGAAAATTAAGGCTGTCTTAGACATGGGGTCTCCTGTTAATGTGGTATCCTTGAAGCTTGTCAAGAGGCTCAAACTTGCCCCCAATCTTAACTATCATCAGTTGCATAGTACAGCTGAGCTATCCATTAATTGCACCATAGGGGCATATTCTGCTCTTCCCATGTGGTTTGGCAAACTATTCTTGGACGTGCCTGCCATTGTCTTGGAGAATGAGAGCTACAACCTCCTAGTTGGTACTCAATTCCTTAGGGAATACAATGGGATCATCAACTTAAAGGACAACTACCTCTCTATCTTAGGGTACAAGGTCCCTTTGATCTTTGAAGAGTCAGTTAAAGTTCCCAGGAAACGCCTCAAGACATGTGCCTTAGAATATCACACTGGTGTTTTCACTCTAAAATACTGCACCCATTCTTCCAACATGAAGTGACCTCCTATGGCTTGCCCTGCGTCTGAAGGGATTCCTCTCTTGGACACTTCCGCTGTAACCATTCCCCCTGGATCTCAGGCTATCCTAGACTCCCAAATATTGTATGAACTACCTGAGTGTACATTCCTAGAGTTATACTCTCCTCCCTTGCTAGGACGCAACAAATCCTATCTCTGTCCAGGGATCTTGGATGTCTCTCATAAAGACCCTGTTCAATTGCTGATTGCCAACTTAACTGCTCTCCCCATACATGTGTCTAGAGGACAGGTTGTTGGCTATGGCAAGTTATTGAATGCCCCTGACGTCCTATCACTATGTCCCTTTGGTACGTTCCAGGACTTTAATTTACCTGAGGACAAGCCCCAAGTCCTATCCTTGTTCACTGTGCAAGATTTCCCGCAACTATCCCCGGTTCAACAGAAAGAGGTGCTTGACCTACTGGATCAGTTTTCAGATATCTTTGCTAAAGATAGCACTTATTATGATCTATCCAAAGGCGACATTCACCAGATTGATACTGGTGATGCTCCCCCTTCCGTGCAAAACCTTATTACCACAGTTGTGTGGAGGATGCTCAGGTGTCTAAAGAACTCAAACAACTTCTAGATGCTGGACTGCTTGCTCCTTCCCAAAGTCCATGGGCTTCCCCCCTGCTCATACTAAAGAAGAAGGATGGAGGTCATTATATTGTGATGGATTACTGACAATTGAACTCTTTAACCAAAAAGGATTCCTACCCCTTACCACACATTGATGATGCTCTCCGCTGCCTTGGAGGTTCCAAGTTCATCTCTACTATGTACCTAGCCTCTGGGTACTGGCAAGTTGATTTCTATCCCAAGGATAGACAGAAGGCTGCACTCATCACTTCTGAAGGATTTTTTGAGCCTACGCAAATTCCGTAAGGACTCTGCAATGCTCCAGCTACTTTCCAACAAGCCATGGACTCCATCCTCTGTGATTTGAAGCTCTCGTGTGTCCTAGTGTACTTAGATGATATAACAGTCTTTAGCGCTACCTTTATCAACCACCTGACTTATCTCAAGGAAGTGTTCATAAAGATTTGAGAAGCTGGTCTTAAGCTAAAACCATCTAAGTGCACCTTCTTCAAGGAACACCTTGAATTCTTGGGACATGAGGTGACTCAGACAGGAATTTGCCCCATGACTAAGAAAGTTGAGGCCATTGAAAAAATGCTTCCGCCCACCAACCTGCAAGAAGTTCAAGTCTTTCTGGGCATGATGGTATACTACAGACAATTTATCCCCAATTTTGCTGACACTAGTAAACCCTTGGTCCAACTGCTGTGTAATTTCCCTTTCAAATGGACCGCCAGCCAGCAACAGGCCTTTGAGACCATTAAGCAAAAAATTAAGGGGGCCCCTATCCTAGTATATCCTAATTACAATAAGGAATTCATCCTATATACTGATGCTAGTGACCTGGCCATTGGAGCCATCTTGGCTCAATTGGATGATAAGGGTGTGGATTACCCTGTGGCTTATACCTCTTGTATCCTAAATAAGCATGAGAAGAACTACAGGGTAACAGAGAAAGAGTGCCTTGCTGTGCTGCATGCCGTCAAGCAGTTCTGCCATTATGTGTATGGTACCCATTTCACTGTGGTCACTGACCACGCTTTGCTCAAATGGTTACAACAACTTAAGGAACCAGAAGAACAACTAGCTAGATGGGCTCTCTGCCTGCAAGGGTACAACTTCACTGTGCTACATTGCCTTGGGATTCAACATCAGAATGCTGATGGACTGTCCAGAATGCCCATCCTTGCTCTACACCCTGCTGAGGCTGACAGGCTGTACAAACTAATTGGATATCCTTCTTCCTGGGAAAACAAGACAGAAGAAGTTTGAGTCGCTCTTTCTAAGCTATCTAAAGATACTCTCATTTGTGACAATCAGCTTTTCAAGAAAGTACAAGACCACTACTTGCCTTATGTAAGGCCTAGTCTTTGCCTTTTGGTGGTGGTGCAAGCTCATAAGGAGACAGGACACAGAGGTGTTGCCAAGACTTATGCCTGGCTCCAGAAGAACTACTTCTGGTAAAATCTTTACCTGCTGATTCCAGATGTTATTGCTAGTTGCCATGATTGCCAGCTCCAACAACCTCAAGCTGCCACTCACAAGTTCAAGCTAGTCCCCCCTCAACATGCATTTCACACTATCAGTATTGACGCTGTAGGACCTCTCCCTTGCTCCCGGTCTGGTTGCTGCTTTATCCTAATTGCTGTTGATCATTTTAGCAAGTGGGTAGAAGCTTGTCCTACTAAAGACATCACTGCCAAAACAACTGCTTCCTTCCTGTTGCAAGATGTATTCTTTTGCCATGGTTGTCCTCAAGTGTTGTTGTCTGAAAATGGGACTAACTTCAACGCCAAGTTAGTAACCTCTGTTGTTGAAGCCTTGGGGTCTCACCAGTCTTTCTCTGCCCCCTATAATCCTTCCACCAATGGGGCAGTTGAGCGCGCAAATTCAACTCTGGTTTCTATCATGAGGAAACTCACTTAATCTGACGCTGCCAACTGGGATCTATACTTAGCCGCTGCTCTCTTTGCCTATTGCCTTAGCAAACATTATGTCACCAGGTATTCCCCTTTTGCTATGTTGTATGGTTGTGAAGCCACCATTCTGTCACTCTTGGGGCCCCCTACTCTCCTCTGATAAGGCCATGAACCCTGATGACCATATCAAAGATCTAGTCAACCAAATCATTGATATTCAGGCCTCTGCCTACACGTCTGCATATAAGACCAAGATGCTTGAGCTCTCTCCCAATAATGCTGAATGATCTCCCTTGCCTGAGTTCAACATTGGGGACCATGTTCTTTACTATCAGCATAGAGTAGGAGGACGCTCTCATAAACTAGACTCATTGTGGGTTGGGCCTTAGAAGTGACCTTCAAAATAGGATCATAGTATACTGTAAAACTCCTCTCTAGTGGTTGACTGTTTGCCGTGTGCATGCCAAGTTCCTCTGCAAGTACCACCCCCCTAAGGCCAATCTAGAGGGGGGCAATGTTGTGAATGCCGCCATTCACCATGTTTCAATTTTGCCTTCAGTGGGTTATTTTGAGGACAAATACCTCTCTTTTGCTTTTGCCCTTCAAAATGAGGCTGGCTCTAAATTGGAAATTCAATTGTTTGGTTTCCTGATTCTGCTCAACTCACTTGCCCCACTCATGCTTATGGCAAGTGATCCTACTGTCCATGTACTGTTTTTTGATAAATCTACACAGTATATATTCCCAATCTTTTTGTCCAATAAAATTTAAGTTCTATTCATATTTTTGACTTTTTGTCTCCACGTACTTATGCGCCTCTCTAGCCACGTCTAGCAGATATTATTCAATCAGAGCCACAATGTAATTGAATAGCCTTCCCTGCCATTCTAACCAAGACTTAGTACAAATCCAATCCTAAGGTTAGGATTCCCTGTTGTGAATCTGTGCCGCACCTCAGATCATGACAATCAATGAAGGTTTGTAATGTATTTATTTTATATTAAATTCTTTTATCATGGCATCTGAGGCTATCCCAAACACTTGATACTGGATTACGCAAATATATTTATACCACTCTTATCAAGTAAATAAAAAAGTGGAATTAAAAAATTAAATGTAAATTGTACAAATTAGAAGTATATTTTATTAACATATATTATTGTGCTTTTATGAAGACCTTCTCCAGAGTTTATTTTACAAAACTTATTTGCTAAAATAAGAATTATAAAAATTAATTGTAATAAAAATAATCTAAATTGTAAAGATATTTGTTGGTATAGAGAATATATCAGGAGCGCCTGTAGTGGGTTCTTTGGTATGTACCCACCTGGCAATGGAGGTGGTGCACAACCTCCACTGCCACACCATAGACAGTGGATACACCCTGATTGAAGTACTCACGTCTGCTAGTAAAAGGAAGGATTTTAAGGTGGGAGTTCAGGAGCAGCTTTTCTGTTGGGGCTGCAGTCCTGTAAATCCCTGCCAGGACCAGGGCGTCCTGGATAAAATGGTCAACCAAGTTGTAACCTGGGGGACCTTCTTTCCATCCAGGGAGAGCCTGGCCTCATCAATCCCAAGGAGGACCCTGTCTAGGTCCTCAACGTTAGCCCCCATCCCAAAGTAGAACAGGAACCCCAGGTAAACAACCAGATGAAGCCTTTGCCCAGAAAAGGCTTCTGTGAATTTGCACAGTTTGTTGTAGACAGCACTAGTTTTCTTTTTGTTCTTGGTCTTGCTGTAGATAAGATCCATAGCCAGAGGAACCCCTGTCTTGTTGGCACTCCAGGCCAGCCAAAAGTCAGAAAGAAGGATTTTGGTCTTCTTGATGGCTGTTACTTCTGCAACAGCCAATTTGCCCACTATGTGCCCAAAGTTCTTCAACAAGTAAGACAGGTTGTTCTCCACCAGGAAGCAGAAGCAAGCAGCTGCATGGTCCTGGTCCATCTTTGGTATGTTCTTGAATGGGAGTGTTTCCAGGACGCCCCAAACAAGCTCAATGGAGTTTACTGTATAAACTCCACTGAGGACCATTGGGTCAAGGCAATCAATTAGGTATCCTTGTAGGCAGTAACTGCCCACTCAGATGCCCCCTTGCCATGAAAAAGCCCAGCCAATGCCTCCTGGGACATTGGGAAGGTACTGTGAATCCTATCCTCAAGCTCTTGCAAGACAGGGGGGACAGAAACAGCTGCTTTGCCATGTGAGTGGCATAATTTGCATAAAATGTGGCGGGGACAAAGGGGACCAGGACCTGGCGGATTTTGCTGTCTATGTTTTCTAAAAAAAAACAGGTGAGTATTTCCAAATTTTTATTAATTTTTTTAGATTACCTTCTTTAATTTCCTTCTTGCCCACAGCCTTGACCAGTTTGGCCATTCTTGGCGCAAGCAGTTGTGCAGGAAATTCTTTATCCTCTGTTCTCGCCTTCTTGGTAGGTTTCAGGTGGGCATACATTTCAGGGTCATCTGTCCAGACAGATGGCACAGAGAGGGAAAATGACTTAAACTGGAGGCCCTCAGCCATTGTCTTCTGAACGTTGAGTAGGCGCTCAATTGTCTTCTCAGGGGTGTCCGGTATTTTGGTCATTAGGGCCTTTGCAGACACATTGTCTATTCTTTCCCCTTCAATGATGGCAGATTTCACTCTGGCTTTGACCCTGCAGTCAATTTCTTTGATCTCTGCAATTGCAGAGTCAAGGTCTTTAAGAATCTTCTCCAATTCTCTCATTGATTTTTTTACTAACCTTTCCATATATTTTTATAGCTTTCACCCCAATAGAAATCTATATTATTCTGATTGTCAAAACAGCAGGCTTGAGCCGCCAGCAAGGTTCCAACCAAGCAGGTTTGTGACCCGCAATCTGATTACCTGGCCACTCAAAGCCAGACTAGGAAGTTAACTCAAATTGCCAAATCCAACAACATTAACAAATGATGATTCCTTATAGTGAATACCTTATTTTGGCGCTTGACTCATTAGCAGGATCAAGCCACCCCCTTCACCATCCAACTGTGTGATCAATACAATCATGTTCCTGTTATCCTTGATTCACAATAACTATATAATCACTATCTCTCAATAAAGATTATTATCTAGTTTCTAAATATTTTCCCCTTGTAACTCTGCTAAAACAGCACAGTTACAACATTGGTAGCACAGATAGGTTCTCTATCCTACCTAATCTTGTAAAATTCCGCCTGTTGCCTATACTTGCTGCAGCCAACAAATCCTTGACAGAATCATGTCTGGCCTTCTGCTGGACTGGACCCCGTACACCCCTGGTACCAAGATACCTAATGGCTTTGTCCTGTACCAGAACACGGTGATTCCACTACCCGCCTTCAATGTCATGTCTGCACAAGGGCTCTTCCAGACAGCTGCCACCATTCTGCAACCAACCAACAAAAACATCATGCCTGCCTATGTAGCCCAAAGACTACAAAGCGCTGCCTTGTAACCTTTTGCCGGGGCCAACAACAATAATGCTGCTGCATGGATTCAGTCTGCCCAAAGCAAACTGGCCTAGATGAAATGCTCACAGCAATTTTGGATTGTGGAAATCTCCATCCAACTAACCCACAACGCTGGCACCTGGTGCAACAAGTGGCACAAAGAACAAGCCGAGAAGAACTGAGATACCTTCAAACAAGACTTCTTGGCAAGGTTTGTGCTTAAGGACACGGCGCTCATGATCATATGTCAAGTAAAGAACCTAACCCAGACAGGCAATGTGAAGGAACTCACCTGCGCCTACGAGGAACTCTGACTTTGCGCACCCTCTGACATGGCCTTTGACATCCCAGCCACACACTGCATGTACTATGACGCCCTTAAGTTGCATGTAATGAGACACATGAACCTGGACCAGGTGACTAATCTGAAAAGCCTGTACCACAAGGCAGAAAGAGCATAACAAACATCTAACGCCCTTCACAAGGCACAAACTGAAAAACAATAGAAACCCAAGGATTCTAACATGGGCAGGCGCTTCACTTGAACACCCCCTGGAAGCAACGGGAATAACACCAACCATAAACCCACAAGTTCAAATGGACATGGAAGTGAGAACAATGGCCAGTCAAATTGTACTCATTTCCATATCACTTCCACACAAGGTAATCAAGATGAGGGGAAAGCCCAGGGAGAGCATTAAGCAAGCCAAGCTCTCCCCACACAACTCCTGACTTGCCCAATGATGAGTACCAATCTGAGGATGTGGACCAATGCCCAATGATCCAAGTACTCTTAGAGGAACTGGTACTATACACCATTGCCAGACATCCCAATAAACTGATGCCCTACCCTTTCCATTTTTGAAGTTACACAGGCTTGGCACTCCTGGACTTGGGTGTGGATCAAACCCTAGTCAACAGCAGCTTTGTAGACAAGTTCAAGCTAGCCACTAATCCTTTGTCAATTAAAAACGTGGTTTTAGCTGATGAACATCACATTGCCGTGACAAGGGAAACTGCCCTCTTCTCTGTCATGCTTGAGAATCTACATTCCATCATCCAATGTCCTGTCATTGACTTTCCAAAGTTTGACATTGTACTGGGGTTGGATTGGTTACAAAAAAACAATCCTCACATAGACTGGGCAACCTCAGTGCTGACCATCAAGCGTGAAGGTGTCAACCACCAGATCTACCCTGACTCAGTGTACCAACTCCTACGCAACCATGTCTTTGTGCGCATCACAGAGACCCTGGACAAAAAGGAAAACCTGAAGGCAATTGACTGGGACTCCTGCCAGTATGAGATCATACACTTCAAGGATCACCAGGATACCTCCACACCTCAGGATCATAAAATTGTGGCCCGCCATCCAGAAATCTTCAAGGAAGCTCTACCCAGGTTGCCCCCAGAGAAACACATTCAACACTCTGTCCAGCTCAAAGGAGTTTTACCCAAAGCACGTCCTATCTATAGGCTGACCCCAAACAAAGACAACGCCCTATGTGCCTACCTCAAGGAAGCGTTGGAGAAAGGACTTATCTGCCCCTCACAGTCTCCCTTTGGGGCTGCTGTATTCTTTGTGGCCAAGAAGGACAGTACCTTGCATCTGGTCACAGACTACCAAGCCCTAAACAAAGTTATCATCAAGAATTGTTATCCACTTCCACTGATTGATGACCTCTTTGACGCCTTGGGAGGAGCCATAGTCTTCTCCAAGATTGACCTAACTGCAGGATACAACCAGATTTGTATTAAGGAGGAAGACATTCCCAAAACAGCCTTCCGCACTAAATACGGCTCCTACAAGTGTGTGGTGCTCAACTTTGGCATGACAAAAGCCCCTCCATCTTTGTGACCTTCATGAACAAAGTGTTTGCTCTGCACATAGGCAAGCATGCCCTAGTCTACCTAGACAACATCATTGTCTACAGCTTCTTGGTGGGACAGCACCACAAAGACCTAGAGGCAGTCTTTGCTACCCTGGCACAACACAAACTGTTGGCCAAGCCCTCCAAGTACCAGTTTTTCCACAAGCAATTACCTTTCCTGGGACACATAGTCTCAAAAGACAGCATCAAACCCAACAGTCAAAAGATACAGGCTACCTGCAAGATGCCGCCACCCAAGGATAAGTTGGAACTCCGCACCTTCTTGAGGATGGTGGCCTATGTACAGTGCTTCATACCTGACTGTGGCGTTTTGACTGCCCCCTTATCCACCATAACAAGTGCCAAGTCCAAGTTTGTGTGGACCCCCCAACGTGACCTCTGTTTTAGATGCCTCAAGGAGAAACTCACAACAGCTCTTATCTTGCAATACCCCAAACATGACGGGGAATACCAAATGGAAACCAACACCTCAGACGCATCCATTGGGAGAGTATTACAAATCAAAAACAATAATGGAGGCTTCTTGCCTGTAGCCTACAAATCACAGAAACTAAAAGATGGCAAGTGTCAATACCCTATCCACAACAAAGAACTGTTGGCTATTGTGCACTGCCTAGTCAAATGGCGTTGTTACCTGGAACGCCAGGAAGAATTCACAGCATTGACCAATCATAAGTCCCTCATCTATTTCAAAACTCAAGTAAATCTGTTGCGCTGCCAAGCTTGGTAGATGGAGCTATTAGAGAGATTCAATATGCTCATACAGTACAAACCTGGTCCAGAACTTGCCATGGCGGACGCCCTCTTGCGTCTGTATGGCTGTGCCACTAGAGCGGAAAATGGGCTCAACCCAGACTGGCCTCTCTTGGTGCTACAAACAAAAGATGAGGGTTTCCCTCCTGGTACAACCAACATAACAAAAGAAACAGTCATCAAAAACAAACACCTATTTGCTGACATGTACGGGACCTTGCACAGAAAAATGTCCAACAGGACCACCATCCCTTATATCTCCACACACCAAAGAGTGGACACCATCCTAAGTTATCACAGAGACCTAGGACACACCAAGAGCCACAACTTATAAAAATTCCTTAAACACAAGGCCTGGTGGTCAACCCTGTATTGTGACGTTCAGGAAGTCCTAGACCAATGTGAAGTATGTAAGAAATCTGCTAAGAGCAAAACCCCTCCAAAATCAGTACTACCTATCCACACACAACTACCCTTCAAGGTGTGGGCCCTCAACGTTGCTGGTCCCATGCCAGGGAAACACAACAATAAGAAATACATCATCACCGCCATAGACTTTGCTACAAGATGGCCAGTAGCCCAAGCAGTAAAGGCGCACACTGGCAATGACGTACAACAATTCATAAGAAGAGAAATAATCAGCAAGTTTGGAAAGCCAGAACTCCTGATAACCAATGGAGGGAAAGAATTGACCTCCAAAAACACCAATAAATACCTTGCCAAAAATGGGTTCAAACATACCGTAGCAACACCATATCACCCACAGGCCAATGGATGGGTAGAGAGGCTTAATGGCAGCCTTGTGCAAGCCTTAGCCAAACTCACTTCCAGGAGACCTGAAGACTAGTATAAGCAGCTATCAACTGCACTACTTGTGTGCCAAACCCAAGTGAACAGATCCACCAGAAGAAGCCCTTTTGAGTTGGTATACGGCACACAGCCAAATATCATTCAAGCATTGACAGGACCCAAACTGGAAATTCCAAGTAAAGTCCCCCCTTGTTCAGACCCTCAAGTTATAGAGGCCAACAGTGAGCAAACAGAAAGGGAAAATGAACGTCTGCAAAAAACCTTTGTCTCCATCAAAGATAGACATGAAGTTGGGGACAAAGTTTGGGTCATGAACGTTGATAAAAGCAAACTACAACCCAAGAAAATAGGCCCAGCAATCATTCTAAAGGTAAACAAAAATAACACTTACCTTGTACAAGGACTTGGAAAACGTAAGCAAGACAAGACCCTACACCATGATTGCCTGAGACCCTGCAAAGCAAGACAAAAACAACGCAAAACCGCCCTGCCTGCCACAGAACAACAGCTAGTCCAGAATAGCACCCGGGCTCCTGACAATCTCCCCAACAACCTGCCCCCAGAGGAGGCCAACCTTCAGTTGGGGGGTTGAAACAGCAGGCTTGACCCGCCAGCAAGGTTCCAACCAAGCAGGTTTGTGACCTGCAATCTGATTACCCAGCCACTTGAAGCCAGACTAGGAAGTCAACTCAAATTGCCAAATCCAACAACATGAACAAAACATGATCCCTTATGGTGGATACCTTGTTTTGGCGCTTGACTCATTACCAGGATCAAGCCACCCCCTTTACCATCCAACCGTGTGATCAACACAATCATGTTCCTGTTATCCTTGATTCACAATAACTATATAATCACTATCTCTCAATAAAGATTATTATCTAGTTTCTAAATATTTTTCCCCTTTTAACTCTGCTAAAACAGCACAGTTACAACATGATACTATTGCCTCTTTTTTTATTCCTGTTTATTTTCCCATTTACTACATTATCCTATTTTTTACTCATTGTGTATATGTTTTACACTTAACTCAATATGTGTTGTTTGCTTTTTATTGGCATTGTTTCCTTAATTGCCATATTATTTTTGGTACTTTACACAGCCCCTTGATAAAATATTAGCAACAATTTGGTGATCAGCTAAACTTGATTTAGAAAATTTTAGGTTAATTGTGTTTAGATAAAGTTGTTGCTGATCTGAATTCAAAACCTTAATGATAAACTTTAAGCCAATCAGGAGCCAAGTTATTAAGTGATTGTTGTGACATAAAGGGACATTCAATAATTCTTTGGTACATGTGCGCTAATTAATATGATTGGCTGGATGTTTTTCCATTGAGTGTCATTGCCGCTGTGGCAAGTTGATGGCAGACTAGTG
Source organism: Entomophthora muscae (assembly GCA_014839935.2). NCBI lineage: Eukaryota > Fungi > Entomophthoromycota > Entomophthoromycetes > Entomophthorales > Entomophthoraceae > Entomophthora > Entomophthora muscae. Next base: position 152,892 of record QTSX02000896.1, read on the forward strand.
TTAACCCAGCAGCTGATTGGGTACTAGTCCATCAACAACTTGCCATAGCGACAATGGCGCTCAACAAAAAAGCATCCAGCTAATCATATTAATTAGTGCACATGAATCAAAGAATTATTGAATGACCCTTTATGTCACAACAATCACTTCATCACCTGGCTCATTATTGGCTTAAATTTTATTATTAAGGTTTTGAATTTGGATCAGCTACAACTTTATCTAAACACAATTAACCTATAATGTTATAATTCAAATTTAGCTGATCACCAAACTGTTGGTAATATTTTCACAAGGAGCTGTGTTTGGGTACTAAAAATAACTGTGTTTGGGATCTAGATACACAGCATAGTAAATATATGATTTTATAGAACTAAACTGAACATAAAGTATAAAACCAACTATAAACAAAGAGAAAATGAACAATTGAAATTCAATATAAAGATAATATAAATAGAAAATGTTTGGTGGCAGGTAATTTATTGGGGGCAGGGAAGAGTGATGCCTAGTAGGTAGAATATTGCAGGAAGGAAGGCATTGAGGTGGTGCTGGCCTGTGAGGTCTGGGATTGGGTGGGTGGGGCTGAAAGGTGGGGGGTGGCGGGGGTAGAGGCAGGAGGATTAACTGTGATGGCTTCCATATGCTGCTTGTTGTATTCCTTATTTGTCATTGGCTGGATTGGTTGATAGGTAGCTGTGGCACAGTGTGGGAGGCGCTTATCCTTACGTGATTGGTTGCCCATATTCACATGGAAAGCCATTTGCACAAACAAGTTGGTCACCATTTGGCAACCAAAGAGAGAATCATGGTCACAGACCCCAAGATAGAGATTGTTGAAAGCCTGAGGGCAGCGCTCCTGGAGTCTGTCTCCAATGTTGAAGAACACAACGTCTTCCAGATGAATGTCAGTGTGGCCAGAGGGGTAGACTGAGGCCTGGTGCCCGCGTCCCTGGATGGCCTCAAGGGCAGTGGAGCTTCCCTCTATCTGGTGGCTCAAGAAAACCTGGTGCTTGGAATTTGAACCATTCCAGGAGTCAAGTAACCCACTGAGGATGTGGCTGTATCCGTAGCCATTGATTAAATCTAGGGTTTTCCAATAATAGACAAAACCCTTGGCTGAAACAGCCAGAAATGCACCAATGAAAGTCCCCTTCTTGACCTTATTCCTCCCTTTTTGGTTGGTGGCTCTTCCTTGTGCACCAAAATTGTTGAAAGCTATTGATAGATTTTAATATGAGACAAACATGACATCATCTGACAAACTTGTCAGGCATTTGACCAGGGTTGATTCAATGACCTGATCATACAGGGAATCCTCAGCACCATCCCATTGATTGCCAGCAACATTGGTAAGAACCTGGATTAACACCACCTTTCCATGCATCCACAGCTGCACCATATGCTTGGAAACTCATATGTTATGGTGTGCAAGCTGTTTACGGATCTGGGTCAAGGAAAGCTTGGGGTCCTGCTGCAATAGATCAAGCATGATTAGGTATGCCTTGTTGATTTGGGACTTGGGAGCCTTCTTGGGCTTCTTGGCTGTCCCAACCAGGTCCCCCCTGTTCATCAGGATGTGGAATTCCCGCATGACAGTAGCCTGGGTGAATTGTAATTGGCTAGCTATCTGATCCCAGGACATACCATGCAGGTTCAGTGCCACAATTTCTTGAAGAATTTGGGCAATGATGCTTTATTGCTTGGGGCGCTGGGCCATGGGAGCTGAAGCCTGATTGGCTGATGGGGGGAAGGTTGGCTGATGGTGGGAAGTTGTTCCAAATCAAGGTTGCCATCCTGATTGGTTGTTTGACGGGCAGCTTGTATGGGGGTGGGTATGGGAGCAGGGGCAGAGCTAGACACTAGGTGACTGTTGAACAAGTCAAAGCCATAGGGGTTGGGGTCAGGTACAGGTCAGCTTCCTTGTTACCTGTCCCAAAGGCTTGGGTGTAAATGGGTGCCTCCACGTTTTTAGCCTTGCCTCCATTGAAGCTGGCTTGGCTGCTGCTGGCTTGGTTGCTGGTGTAACAAACCCAACTGACAAAGTTGGATCCCAAAAACCCACTATTGGATAACAGATTTTCCCTTTTCTGTTCTTTATCCAATCATCTCTCTCCTTCCATATTCATTATGGACTTTTTATATTTTTCCCTAAATACCTACCATGATGGCTCCCTGGGAGTTATCTTGGTTTCCTAAAAATTATAATAAAATAAGAGTAAAAAACAACAAAAACACCTGATTGGCATAAAAATCAACTTTTCAAAATTGATTTTAAATTTTGAAAAAAAATTTACGCTGAATTATTTTCTCTTGTTGTTTGAGGAAATGCTTCAGCTAAGCTTTTCCCAAATTTTTTTACTCAATTTTGAAATTCTTCTGGCCATATTTAATAGTTACCAGAGTCTGAAGTTGACTCCTGCCCAAAAATGGTTCCTGTCAATAATAGTCTCTGTGGTTTGGGGCCTGGCCTGATCCACCTTGCCCAATGCCTTTGTGGAAAGTTGGAGCATCAACCCCATTTGTCACAGCTGGAGCTGTCAAAAATGTTGCTAGTAAAAACCAGTGTAAAAAACCTAGGATAAAATCACTAAAAGTAGAAGTTTAAAATTTTATGATTTATTTTTATTGTAATATTAAGTCCATATTTGGAAAGTTCTCAAAACCATTTTACTCAAATCAGGAGCCATTAAAATGAATAAAATGCCTCTGTTCCTAAATTGGATAGCTGTTGATTGGCTGTTAAACTGTTATACTTCTATTTTAGGCTGCTCATACTACACATCTTGTGTGACTTCATTTTGTTTTGCGCTTGTGGAATCTCACTTCCAGATTGATCAAATTTTGTTTTGTTTTAGTCTTTCTGTTGGTGCCTCATATAAATCCTGATTGGATTATAATATACTCCAGAACAGCATCCATCCATCTCACTTGCTGCATCAGTTCATTTTGTTTGTGGTTTAAACAACACCACTTGATATTTGCTATAATTTTGTATAATGTGCTAGTGAAATTTTGTTTTTTGTTTGGCAGTTCATTTATTAACCAAAAATATTTAAATTATTTGAATCCTGAATCTTGTGTGACTTGGATTTTGTTCAAATCTGAAATCATTTTGTTTAAATCTGAGGTATTTTTGGTTGTTACCATAGCTTTTAAAACTACTGTATGTAACCAATTAGCAACAAATATGAATTAAATTATTCCTTTAAAGTTTCATCAAAAAATTATTTACTTGTTGTTTTCCTATTGTTGAAGTGTAACCTTCTTCTCTTTATCATGAGCTATTTGAATCTCTCTTTTAGGCAGTTCTTTAAATTAGAATTTCTCTTTGCCATAGTAAGATCCTATAGGGGTTTCAGTAAGCAAAAAAAGGTCCAGTTAGAGTTTTCTAGCCCTAAATTCAATTTAACTTTGTTTTTATATTAATATCAGTAAAAAACTTTGATTTCCCATATACTTTTATTTTTGATGTGCTTGCTCACATTGTATTTTTTAGCTTATCCCAGACGTCCTTCTTCAGTCATAAAAGGCAAATTTTTCTTTTTCTTTTGGATTTTACTTTTTCTATTGTAAATTATTTTTCTCAAGATCAAAATATTTAGAATGACTGGTGCAATTCACCACCTATCAAGCAACATTATGCAGAATCTCATCAATGGCTGGTTTAAGTATGACACCAGTCATTAGGTGTCACAAATAATATTTTGCTTCTCATTTTAATATAAAATTAAAACCAAATATCAAACCTGGGATCCCACACTCTGTGGCCTTCCTGCCCAGAGAGCCAGGCGCCTGGATATCCATGTTTTTTGAGATAAAATATGAGGGGTATTTAATCAGGAGCCTGCAGATTAAAGCAAATTTTCTGAAGCCTGAAAGAATAAAAGACAATATTGTGCTGCCTGAATTCTGCTCCTACACTAAAGCAGCTATTTTCAAAATTGAGACTTTGGCTAAATCTAAAATAGAGCCCACCAATACAAGTCAGCAACATTGTCCCCAGCATTGAAGCTGGCACATTTTTGGATGTCCTTCCTGATTTTAGTAATAAAGTTTTTAAACAGGAAGTTCCCTGTATACATGTACCAGTACCATCCAATGATATTCCTTCCAAACCTGAAGCTTTCACAATGGCCCCAGTTTTCTAATGACATACTGTCCAAATTTCATATTTCTGCCACAAAAATGAAGCCTTGAAAGTTAGTATATATGCTCTGTCAAGTTTGTATAAGGATCTATTACCATTCTGATAATAAAATTGTGATAAACATTTGGTTCAGCCAGATTTTACCCTATCTAGTTCTTGTTTTCTATTATTCCAATGCATTCTAATAAGGTCATTCTGCTCCTGTCCTGTAACCTGCTGAGCCTACATACCCCCAGTCCAAGTTATTTTGGCATCTTGGTGCTCTTGTTGGTCTTGTTCATTTCATTGAATATTATTAAAGACGGTCTATTTGGAGTTTAATATTGAAAAAATCTGCCTAGCTGACTCCCTTTCCAGAACTAGAATACCTTAACACATCAATCATGAAGTTATCTGACACCCCATTCAACTGAAACTATTTAGTAACAAGTACAACTACTTGCCTGTTTATCTAGTATCAATGACCTCTCCTATCACCCCTGGCCCACAAGATTTCATTATTACCAATGGGACCACATCTACTCAGCTGTTTAGAGTACTATTAATTTTTCTAACTGGCCTAGTAGACTTTATGGTGCCCACTTCCAGACCTTGTTCTATGCTTGAGCTCTCTCTCTTATCTTATCAAGTTGTCACCAGTCTTTTTATGGGTGCTACCTTCTGTGCTGGTGACCCAGTATCAGGGATCTACCATGTAGGGGATTCCTGAGAACTTGCAGGCAGACGCCTGCAGGTCCTGAAGAGAGGGCCCACCACAGGATGGGCGCTAACTTTCCAATATAGGATAAGGATTTTCCAAGAACAGCCCAGGGGCCGCTAGAAGGCATCATAGAATTAATGAGGCTATTAAGGGTGATATAAATACACTGAATATTTAGGTTGAGGTGGATTCACTTGCAGCAACAGACTCTTGCAGGCAGTTGGGTGGCAGGGTCAGGGGGGAGTCATTGGTACCAGGTAGGTGGGCAGGTAATTGTATTTGTCTCAGAGGAGTAGGGGAAACACAGTGATCCAGGATCCTTCACAACTGATAACCTCAGTTTCTCTGGTTTGGGCTTTGGGGTTGTGGATTAGTATTTCCTCTAAGATGAATTCTGAATATGCCAGGTTGGGAGGGTATTCAGTAAAATATACCAGGCCAAAGGGTGCTCCTGGAAGATGGTATAGCTTGAGAGATCTGTCCACAGTTTCTTGGGATTAGCTGGTGTGGTGGACAGTGCTGCAGAGGTTAGACTGCAAATTAAAGAGTGCTAAAATTAAATATGGGATGACCTGGGTGAACCAAAGGTTCATATCACTTTAATGTAAAAATGGCACTAGGCAACTTCCTGATGGCCCAGGGTATAAGTATGCCTATCTGCTATAGGAAAACTTTTTTTAAACCCCTTTGGGCCAGGTGGTATTGTCTACCAGGGTTTGGAAACCCTTGATGGAGTCCTGCATGAGTGATTCCTTATTGGCTGGACTGGGGCAGGAAAACTCAAATTCCCTCTTTGAGTCGCTGGATTTTTTTATCCTCTGGCGGTCCATGTTCTTGGGAAAGTTTCTTTAATCCCCCATTAGCAGTGGCCCAGTTATTTTGGTATCATTGTTTGGTTCAGTATTCTCATTGGTGGGACTAATAGGATCCTTCTGGAGACAAGGCTTTGACGTAGAAGGTTTCATACTGAGAAGTCCCAGGAATTTCTCTAAAGTCAAATTCATTTCTGATTTGAGCCCAAAAAATGCAGGCGGCTGGGCCTGCAGGCTGGCAGCCTGCAGGGTTCCAGGGTTTCAATCCTGTAGTTTGGGTCTCTCTATGTGTACTGCTAACAGGATTTTGTCATTTGTGACACCCAGCCTGCAACTGTATCTTCTATCTCATCCAGCACCTGGTATCCTGATATTAGGGGTACAAATTTAATTTATGATTGTTTTTTCTCTACCAAGCCTCACAGATATCCTCCTTTGGTTTTTCAAATACCTTGTTTTGCCTTATTTTGTACCTGACTGTATAATTTCTTCTGGGAAGTTCAGTAGCTTTTTGGGAATATTTCTGGTATTTGAGTAGTTTGTTTAACTAAAAATGATATCTATTCAAGTTAGGTCAGTTTTGACTGTATTTAAGTTGGGGTGTTGATCCACTGTTTGGGTAATATTTCCTTTTTCAGTGGATATCTGAAAGAAAATATTAAATTTTGATAATAAATAATAGCTCATAATAGTTGTGAACAACAGGTTTTACCTCTGAAAATCATGAGCATCCTTCTCCTAAAGATCTGTTTAAGAACCCAATATAGTGGTATTGGATCAACAACATCCCTCTGAAGTCAAAAATGTCCTCATTTGAAATAGATTCCCATACTCTGAAAAATATACATGATTCTCAGCAATTCATGATCCATATATAATTAACTTTTCAGGCTTATAACTCACAAAAGAAAAAATGATTTCATCTCATTCAACAATCCAGAAACTGCAAAGATCTGGTGATTGATGATCAGGTCAAGTATGAAAATAATAAGTCTCTCTTCTTGCTGCATGAAGATTATTATGAGGTTAAATAGAGGATCATAATATATACAACTAACAGTTATCTAATAGTGCTTAATAATCAGGAGCTGTGGCTATTAGATGCATCATTTTCCAGCTTCCCCAAGATATTCAATCATCTCTGGGTCATACATACAAAAGTAGATGAGAGAGTGGTGCCTCTCATATGCTGCCTCATGATTGAAACCAAGTAGGAAACTATCTCTATGCCCTACAATCATCAAGAAGGAGGTTTATTATATAGTTTTGAAGAAGCAAGAAACCAAACCCACTTCAAAGGGAAGCCACCAAAGGATCCTGTCAATTTAATAAGGCTTAAGAATCCTAAGTGAGTCCTCCTTGACTTTGATATTACATATTTAATAGCATCCAATGAAGTCTTTGGTTGTACAACCCAAGGCTGCTACTTTCATCTTTGCCAATACTACCTTAGGAAGATGAAGACCATTAAGGATCTTTATAATAATTATATCTTAGATACAACAGGGATCACTAGCAGATTGTTGTGAATGCACATATTCACACACTTTTGATTTTACCTTTGATGGGTTCTTTTGAGAACAAATTGCTCACTCTTGCTTTTTTCTCTCAAAATGGGTTGATTTCTAAAGATGAAAACTCAGCTGTTTGTGTTCCTCACTCTGTGCAACACACTTGCCCCACTCATGTCTGCAGCAAGTGATCTCACTGTCCAGATAGTGTTTTGTGGTAACACAAAATAATATTTAAGCAATTTCTTTTTCACTAGTAAAAATTAAGTTCTATTCACATTTATGTCTTTGTGCCTTTCACTACTTTAGCGCCTCTTTCTAGCCACACCTAGCAGATATTTTACTATTCAGGGCTACAAGGCAAACCTTTCACCTTCCCTGCCAACTAACCCAATCTAAGGTTAGGATTCCCTGTTGTGTGTATGTGCTGTACCTCAGAACACAACACAGATAACTGAGAAATATCCTATTTGTACTTTCTGAAAAGGGATGATACCATAAAGGTGGTAAAGCTCCTGGATGTGGATGAATTAAATGTGGCTGATGTGTAACTAATGGTTGGTTTTATTGACTACTTATAGGATCAGTGAAATAGCAAGTTTATAGAGAATAGATATGGGTTTAGAAAGAAAAATTAGCTGAACTACATGAAGTCTAATCTGACCAAGGTCACTAAGGCTATCTCTGCCCTGAGAGAATGGCACAATCAATTTTCCAAGTTATGGGGGCTACAAAAGGGAGGAGATGTTGAAATACCTGAATAGGGTCTCAAATGCCATGAACTTTGGGTTTGAAAAGTTGCTAGTATTTCATATAATAAACTATTTTCTTGCCTTTTTATATCTTTTTTTAAAAAATAATTGATTATTTTTATGGATTTAATAATAAAGGTTTATAGTTTAGGATTTTAAATTAATCTTTATTAAATTTTAATAGGTTTAGTTATTTGTATTTAACGTTAAAATTTAAGCTTATTTCATTATGTATTTTTGTTTTTATTAACTGTCAAAGTTAGCAATTAATTAAATTTGATTCTTTGTTGTGAAATTGGTTTGTTTTTATTTCATTAGAATGGCAGAAAAGCAGTGTGTGTAATGTGTTGAAAAATTGTTGACATAACATCTTCCTGCTCTGAAAACTTAGCCTGATATTCAGGAGGTTAGATTTGCATAGCTTGGACTAAATAACTATTCTTTGTTGCTACAATCCTGAATACCCCTCTCAAACAATTTGTGTCTTAGTCAAATAAAGTTATACTTATTTTTTGGAGTCAAGAAAGTTGTTTCCAATTTTTTGATATCACTTGTAATATTTACATCTCAGGATGTTATTGTAGCTGCTTTAAGCTACACAAATTTCTAAATTTTTTGATATTTTGGGTTATGAAAGATATATTAAATTTGGGCCTCAGATCTGATTCAAATTATTCAAAAAACTTAAAATATACTCAAATATTTGTTGGCTAATAGGTGTTTAAAAGCATAAAAAAACTCTCTCGAGCGGGGAATTGAACCCCGGTCTCCCGCGTGACAGGCGGGGATACTTACCACTATACTACCCGAGAATTATCTGACCAAAAAGAAGGGCTATTTTTATACTGTTAAACAGGGAATAATTTAAAGCTGTATTAAATACATTTTTAACTAGAAAAATATGCCGAAATTAGGCAATTTTTTAATTTAAAAATAATTATTTCTAAAATCGAGGCTGTAAATATTTTTTTGATGTATATTTCAAGGGTGACATAAGGTCTGATTTTTTTTGGTAAGTGATCATAAACTAAGGCCTTTAAAACCAAAATATTTATATTAGTTAAATATAAAAACTTAGGCAAGGTCTGTAAAAGTAAATAAAGCAAGGCGCCTAATAATTTGTATGAGGTGAAAGAGGGCCTAAGATAATTAATTGATCCAAAAAACAGGAAATAAAAACCTGTTTTAACAATAGAGGATTGGTTTAAAAACTCTACTTTAAGGTCTGGGAATTGATCTGCATTTACAGGTGGATTAACACTATTAACAATCAAAGTTTGGGTATCATTATATAGGCTTCACAAAATGATGAAAAAGATACTCAAAAGGAATTGTTGCAACTGAATTAATGAGAGTTCAGTATTTGAATTGGGGAAGACAACAGCTAATAGAAAGGACGAGAATGAATAGAATAAGGTATTGTTTATTCTAGAATATTGTGATTAATATACTATATGGGAAAAGCCACCATGCCACAAGGGGGTGGCATGATGGCATGTTCCATGTAAGGTTCAAAGCCAAGGAATAACTTGTGCGGGGATCAGCAAGTCTATTTGGCAATGCTCCTAATTAGGAGAAAGTGCCCGCAATTTGATATTGTCATTGGATTGGTTCATGTTGTTAGATACATCAAGGGGCAACTTATTGAGCACCCCCTGTGTATTGTAAGATACATTGGCAGCCAAGTCCAGAAACTTGGTTGCAACACCCCCCCTTGTCCCCTGCTTGTTGTCAGACACCAGGATCAGAGTCTGCAGAAGATCTGGGAAGGTCCACACAAACAACTTTTGTGTGAGAATGACACCGCAGGGATGTGAGATTAGGCTGATTGACCACAAATAATCAGGATAATCATTGCACACAGATCTTAATCAGTTACACACCATATTATCATTTGGTTATCATTATATTAAGTGTAGTAATTATATGCCGTATAATCACCAATATATTATAATAGATATGGCAGTTACACGCTGTGTAATTGTTAGTTTATTAGATTAGATGCAATAATTATACACCATATTATCACTAATTATCATTCCAATGTATAGTGATTATACGCTGTATAATTACTAGTTTATTATAATTGATATTAGCATTATACGCCATATAAACGTTAGCCAGTATAATGATTATCACTGATTACACGGCGTGTAATCACTAAACCATCAATTGTATATCACCCATTCTACCCTACTGGATGTTGTATCAACTCAGCCCCACACAGCCTGATGGGTGTATATGGTCATATCAAATAAGTGATATACAAATGGATAGGAAATACCAAGTTTGGATCAGCATTACATGGCATATAATTGGGTTCCTTATCAGTTTGGGTCAGCATTACACGGTGGATAATCCAGAGTCACTATTGGATTGAGTCTGCTATTATATGGCGTATAATACCTAATTTAAACCGTTGCATTAATAAGCAGAAGGTTTGTCAGCCAGAAAAGGATCACTGATTAAGCCCTGCAAATGGAATACCAGAATTCTACCTTCTAATGTAGGAGGGCTGAACAGGGATAATTTCTAGGCATCAGCTAAATACGGCGTAGTCTCCCAGTGCAATAATAAGCGTTTAAGATACAGCCAATCAATAAATGGCAGTAGGCTAGCTCAAGAAGAGCGTAGGCTGTAGCTCAAGTGCCATGGACACCTGCTAAGGCCAGTAGCATATCATGTGCCAAGGAGAGCCAATTGGGATAGGCGTAGCTAGCAAAGATGGACCTATTGCAAAGGCAGCCACTAAGAACTGTGTGAAAGGACAAGAACAAGGGTTGTTGAAGTATATATTGATATAGACACTTGGAAGCATAAAGGAAGTTCTTAGTTACACCTGGATAGATTGCAGCTGCTGGCTAGATTGTACTCCAGCTTCAATAAACATAATCATTTCCAAAGTTCTATTTTATTGTAGTCTGTAGTGCTCTTGCATAGGATTAGGTAGAGTACATTGACAAGGCTAACATATATCTGTAGCTTTGAACATATCAGCAATAACATAGTTGCTTAACAAGGGGTGCAAGCAATTATGGTAAAGATCCTTGGTGTTCCCTTGGGCATCTTCAAGTTGATAGGTGTGGTTGTCATGTATTGCAGCTATCTTGAAGGGCCCCAAGTGGTTGGGTTCTAATTTGGCTGAATTGGGGTTGAGGGTGTAGACAGGGTCACCTACAGTGTATCTGGCCTCAAAGTGTTTTGTCCCTCCCTCAATTTGCTTGTGTTCAATTTCTCAGGCTTTGGCATACCACTGGCTCAGGGGTGGAGTTGTCAACAAGGGGAGTTTCCTGGGAACAGTGGATTGTAATTTTCCTTGCTCTACTCCTGTCAAGCAGTCAGGTATCCCAAAGGCCAGGGCGCTGGGGCTGAACCTGGTGCCTCTGTTGATTCTTGCTTGTAAGATAAGTAGAGTGGTGGGTAGGTGTTCAGTTCACTTGGTATTAGGATGCTCCTGTGAGAGCTTGGCAATCAGTTGGACCAGTGAGCCATTTGATTGCTCTACATGTCCATTGGCTTGCAGATGATAGGGGGTTGTGACTATTTGTTAGAGGGCATTCTTGGCGCAGTACACCTTCATGACATGTCCAACAAGCTTAGGGCCACCATCTGTGATGAGACGTTTGGGTAATCCAAAGCAGGCTACAATTTCCTTGCCAATGAAGCAAGTGATGGTGGTGGCGGTGTGGTTAGTGGTTGCCCATGCTACTGGCTAAAAGGTGAAGATAATTGATAGCTGTTATGATGTACCTTTTCCCCAGTCTGTCTTTGGGGAGGGGCCCAACACTATTGAGGACCCACTGCTCAAAGGGTTATATGGCTTTAATGGGCAGGACAGACTTGGGAGATGCAGATTTGGACATGTTCTTTTTCACACAGCACACATGTTTCAAGGAGTTCCAAGATGTTTTGCTGCATACATGGCTAACAAAACTTACATTCCATGATCTCAAAGAGATTATGTCCTCTGATGTGACCCAAGGTGCGGTGATAATATAGTATGGTGTTGCCTTGTTGTGTGGTGGGAATGTAGGGCGTCTTTTCACCTGTCTTTGCCTGGCAGAAGACGTTGCCAGCATCAGGGTGAACTGACTTTTGTTGTCCTTTAGCTTGGAGATGGTTACCAAATTAAGGCCTTCATAACAAGTTACCTCAGAACGGAGGTAAATCATGGAACAATCCAGATCCAAGCCGTTGTCCCTGGTGATGGACGTTACGTAGAGCCTTGAGAGGGCGTCAGCTATGACAAGTTCCTTCCCAGGCTTGTACTTGATGCACAACTGATAAGGGGATAGACACTTGACCCAGTCTGCCTGGCGGCGTGTCAAGTGGGACTGCATGTTGAAGTATTGAAGTGACTTGTGATCTGTCAGGACATGGGGTGGAAAGGTGGCCCCTCCCAGGTAACAGCACCATTTCTTAATGCAGTGTACAATTGCCGCTAATTCTTTATCATGTATGGAGTAACATTGTTCTGAGTCAGTGAGCTTCCTGGATTCATATGCCACAGGAAGAAAGACACCCTTGTTAGTTTCTACCCGTAGCACACCCCCTATGGCTCTGTCAGAGGCATCAGTCTTGAGTTCATACTGGCAGTTCTGATTGGGGAATTGTAATACAGAAGCAGTTGTAAGTCTTTGCATAACACCTCAAAGGCTTGATCTCTGACAGGGGTCTAATGGAAGAGCTGTTTGGTATTGAGGAGCTCAGTGAGAGGTGCAATTAGTTTCCCACAATTGGGAATAAACTTGCACACATAGGCAACTATTCCTAAGAAGGTACATACCTGGCCCACATTAACAGGAGGCAGCATGCTGGTGATTGCCTTGATTTTGGCAGGGTTGGGCTTTATCCCTTGGGCAGAGATGATGTTCCCAAGGAACAATAGCTCTGACTTGAGGAATTCACATTTGGAAGGGTTAGCATTTAGTTGGTTTTTTCAAAGGGTGTCAAGGACAGCACAGAGGTATTGGAGATGCATAGTTTGATCTTGACTGAAGACAAAAAATGTCATCAAGGTACACAATGACATATTTCCTAATCATTTACTCAAATTCTTTGTTCATCAACATGGCAAAGGTGGAAGGCGCGTTGGTCATTCCAAAGTTCATGACCCGGCACTCAAACAACCTGTAGTGTGTGCAGAAAGCAGTTTTTTTCCTCATCCCCTGATGCAATACAGACCTGGTTGTACCCCGCGTTGAGATCAATCTTGCTAAAGAACTTTGCACCTGCAAGCATGTCAAACAGGTTGTCAATCAACAGCAGGGGGTATTTATTCTTAATACTCACCTCATTTAAGGTGTGGTAGTTTGTGACCAAGCAAAGAGACCCATCCTTCTTGGCTACAAAGAAGACACCAGCCCCGTATGGCAAGAGCAAGGGGCAGATGAAGCCCTTATTGAGTGCATCTACAAGGTGCTGGCAGAGGGTCTCATCTTCTTTTGGTGTCAGGCAATAGAGGGACATGCTTTAGGAAGCGGCCCTTGCAGTTGTACAGCATGCTGAATCTCCTGGGGAGGAGGTATTTGGTCCAGTGTTTCACTGAAAACGTCCTTATATTCCTCGCAGAGTGCAGCAAGTGCTGGTGGAGGTGAAGTGGTCAAGGGAGGGGCCACAGGTGTTTCAGCGCAGATAATTTTGACTGAGCATTGGTTAAAGTCTAGTTTCTCTCCCTTGAAGTCATACGAGCCTGTTTTTTTATTCTGAAAAACATAGTATTGTGAAGTAACTTGCTCATTTTGACAGGAATTATCTGAAAGCCCACCCCATTTCTATTGGGGGTAATTACAGAAATATTCCAGTTGATGTAGGGACAGTTGTGACAAAGCCAATCAAGACCAGCAATGACATCATGGCTGAGCCCTGCTATGATTGGCCCAGAGAGCTTAACCTGGACATTCCCCATTCTCACCAAGAAGGGTACTGCCTCATGGGTAATTGCCACTCTACAAGAGTCAGCCACCTTTACTGCCTTGAACCTGCTTGGTACTTGGTCCAATTGTTGAGAATCAGCAAACACCTGGTCAACCATAGTGTGATTGACCCCGGTATCTACCAATAGTTTGTGGGTGTTATTACAAAAACAGAAGGGATAGGCCAAGCGGGTTACTTTATTTGAAGTGTGGCCTGCTTGGAGAACAGGGTTGTCACTGTGGACCTGAAATACATTGAGGGTTTCAACTTCATGCACGTTGTAGTTACAGGGATTCTTTGCAAGAAGGGATTGAGAGTGAGGATCAAGTGGGGTTGTAGAGCCGCTTGTAGCTACAACCCCCAGGCTTTTCCCTGGTCCTCAATTTGCGCTAGCTGGAGTTCCCCCTTGCGGGGACGCTTAACCCCATTTTCCTGTTGGCAGGGCTGGCGGCAGCCTACTTGGTTGTGGGCGCTGCCAGGTGCAGGACAAGGTTGGGGTGGTGCGTCATTGGATCTGCAGAAGCCTATTGAATCCTGGTTATTGGCCTCTACAGTGGCCTTGTAGCAGTCATTGATGGAGGTACAGCAACCTATGAGAGCTCACTTGCAGATATGGGGTTTGAGCCCATTAACTATCAAGGTAAGAAGCATGGCATTCTCATTGGTCACGGCTTCTGGGGCGGCAGCAAGAGCTTTTTGCCAGGCAGCAAGGTATTCAGGGACAGACCCAGTCTGCTTAATGGGCAGGAGGGGTGTTCTCACCACAATTGGTGAAAAGGTTTCACTGTAGCGGGATTTTGCAGCGTCCCTGAACAACGCCCAGGTGACCTCTATTTCTTGTCTGGCCCAGTTGGTGAACCACACATTAGCAGGCCCTGTGAGGCGCCCAGACACAGTAGCAACTCACATGGGCTCAGGTACTTGACAGATATGGAGATGGGTTTTGGTAGAGTGGAGCCAACTGACAATGTCAGCCCCTTTGACACTGCCTGCAAAAGATTCAAGCTGGAGGTTGAGCATGCATTGAGAAAGGTCTGACTGGGGCAGGGTGACACTTGCATTGCCCTGCCCAAGGCGGAGTCAATTATACACACTTGTAAGTACCAGTTGATCTTGGTAGATGACGTACCCATTGGGGATGTCCCCCTTGGGGATTGGCAGGAAAGTCTCTTGATGGGGAGTAGCCATACTGCCTGAACTCTGTCCTTTCTTAGGGGGATTTTTCTTTTAGGTAGGTTGTTAACCTACTTCTGCTACCACTGTTGCAACTGAACCAACTAGAGTTCATGTCAAAACAGCAGGCTCAACCCACCAGCAAGGTTCCAAGTAAGCAAGGTTGCAGCCTGCAATCTGATTATCCAGTCACTTGGAGCCAGACTAAGAAGTCAACTCAAATTTTCAAATCCAACAACATGAACAAATGAGATCCCTTACAGCAGATATCTTGTTTTGGCACTTGAATCATTACCAGGATCAAGCCACCCCCTTCACCATTCCACCATGTGATCAACACTATCATGTTCCTGTTATCCATGACTCACATTAACTATATAATCATTATCTTTTAATAAAGAATATTATCTAGTTTCCAAATATTTTTCCCCTTGTAACTTTGCTAAAACAGCACAGTTACGGCATTCAGTATTTGATTGGGGAAGACAACAGTCCAATAGAAAGGATGAGAATGAATGGAATAAGTTATTGTTTATTGTAGAATATTGTGATTGATATACTATATGGGGAAAGCCACAAGGCCGCAAGAGGGTGATATAGTGGTGTGTTTCATGTAGGGTTCAAAGCTGAGGAATAACTTGTGGGGGATCATGGCAAATGTGGTAAGTTTGACTCCCTGGTGCTCAACACTATAGTAAAGTGAGAATTCAGCTTTTTCCCT